>OMOU01044909.1:9684-24320 GCA_900312585.1 Malacocephalus occidentalis
TGCCTCAGCCACTCCACGTGGCTGTAGGGGGGCGCGGGGGGGTGAGCGGGGTCAGACGGCCCTAGACCCTCCCACCGCGGTGAGTTGTCGGGGCGGTCGCTCGGTGTTGCCTCCTCTGCCACCCTGACCCCCGTGCAGGGGGGCTGCAGGGCCACGGATGGAGGGTCCCGGGGGCCCTGCACTGGGAGGTGCAGTCTGAGCTGGAGCTTCAGGGGCTTGACTGGGGGCACGGGTGGTGCCAAGGAGCCTGTGGGGTGAAGAAAGTGGTTAACCATTTTTGTTTAACTTATACACTATATATGATTATCCTACACTATAATGTAGGCCAAGCGGCCTGCAATAACTTTTTCTTCACTCTGCTATAATAATGAATTCAGAAGAGTGGTAGCTTCAATTAAAAGTCTCTGGCGGTGCAGGGGTGTACGTACCTGTGCCCTCCAGAGGAGGTGCTGGGGAGGGTTCTCTGGGGTTGCTGGAGGAGAAGCTAGCTGGGAGCTGGTGGTGCTGCTGCCTCAGAGAGGGGATCTTACTCGGCTTGGGTGGTGGTCTGGGGCACAGCTGGCTGTCGGAGCCCCGGATGGTCTGGCCTGTAGACAGAATTCATACCAGGACATGGAGCATGGCTGTATGGCACAATGTCAGCACAAGTGTGTGTGCCTGCCTGCCTGCCTGCATGTGTAATAAGGTTGTTTTGGTTATGTTGTGAGTTGTAATGGTCTAACATAACATATAGCTTATTGGTCACAAGGGATTGTTTTACAACATTAGTGCAGAAAGTATATCAGATCACAAATAATAATAATCCCCAAAAGATGGTTTTGCACTGTTACTTCATCAAGCGCTATCACTGTCTCATATCTGCTAGCAGGAGTGTGTCACAGCCCCAGAACACCATCATATGAACGGATGGACACATCCGATGAGGCGAGTGCTCTGCCAAATGTTAACACCCCCCCCCCCTTTTCCTCATCCATTCTCTTTGACCCCCGAGTTTTCTCCTGGGTGGTCTAGCTTTCAGTGACATCATTTTGTATATTAGGCGAGAAATTTGTACAGTACGGAAGCAGGAAAAAACACTGAAATCTAGTGCAACACGGAACACAAGTCAAACATAATGGAGGATCGTTAAACATTTGCTGTAGGCCATCTGACAAAATAAGAATTCAAATGTTGGGTTAATTGCTTATTGAACTGTTTGTGTGATATCCTGTGACACCTGCAATATAATAATAGACCACAGATGAATAACAGATACAGACACAAGGTAGCTAAGCATTTCCCAGTCGTGTCATTAGAAGCACCACCTGTGAAATTTAGCAAAAATAAGATCTATTTTACATTTTAGAGATGATGATATGCATTTATCTCCTCACGCCTTGATTATTGCAACAGCCTTTTCACTTGTCTTAGGATTGATTTTAAGATCTTATTGATTACTTTTAAGTCTCTCCATGACTTGCCTCCAGAATACATTCGAGACCTTTTAATCCCTGATGAACTATTGCCTAATTTGAGATCCTCAGGCAGGGGTCATCTATCCCTTCCTGAGTCCAGGCTGACTGTTCATTTTGTTTATTTATTCATTTCTTGTTCATTATTTACATTTAAATTTTTATTTTTTTATTTACTTTTGCTCAGCGAAGCACTTTGCAACTGTTTTGAGAAATGCTCTATGAATAAATCAATAAATAAATAAATCCTAGTTAGATGTAGGCACACAGATATTGTGTTTATGGGCAGGCTTTACCCCCCCCCCCCAAAGAATCGTCACCTTATCAGGGTGGGGGTTTGGGTGCCCCAGTGAATCTGGGAGCTGTGTTGTTCGGGGCAATAGCCCCTGGTAAGGTCTCCCAAGGCAAAGTGGTCCCAGGGGAGGGGGCAGACTAAGAGCGATTCAAAGACCCCAATATGAAAAGGCTTTGTACGAACAATGACACCTCGCCCGGACAAGGGACAACGGGGTCCCTTCCTGGAGCCAGACCTGGGAGGGGAGCCCTTGGCGAGCATCTGGTGGCCGGGCCTGGATCCAAGAGGCAACGAGCAGCCGCCTCCCTGTGAGCCCACCACCTGCAAGTCATTGGGGTCGGATGCGTTGTAAACCGGGCGGTAGGCAAAGGCGGGGTCCTGGGCGTGCGGACCCCCGGCATCGCCGACTGGTTCTAGGGACGTGGAACGTCACCTTGCTGGTGGGAAAGGAGCCGGAGCTGATGCGGGAGGTGGAGCGGTACCAACTAGATATGGTTGGGCTTACCTCCACGCACAGTGCCGGTTTTGGAACCAAACTCCTGGAGGGGCTGGACTCTCTACTTTTCCAGATTTGCCCAAGGTGTGAGGTGCCAGGCGGGCGTGGGGATACTCAGAAGTCCCCGGCTGAGCACCACTGTGTTGGAGTTTTACCCGGTGAACGAGAGGGTCACCTCCATGCAATTGCAAGTCGCTGGGGGGAAGGCTCTGACTGCTGTGTGTGCTTATGCACCAAACAGCAGTTCAGAGTCCGGCCTTCTTGGAGTCCTTGGAGGGCATCCTGGAAAGGGTGCCATCTGGGGATCTCCATAGTTCTACTGGGGGACTTCAACGTGGGCAACGATGGAGAAACCTGGAGGGGGTGATTGGGAGGAACGGCCTGCCCGATCTGACCCAGAGTGGAGCTTTGTTGTTGGACTTCTGTGCTAGTCATGGACTGGCCATAAAAAACACCATGAGCCACCATAAGGTGGCTCATAAGTGTACCTGGTACCAGGCCACCTTAGGCCAAAGATCAATGATCGACTTTGTTGTCGTATCAGCAGATCTGCGGCCGCATGTTTTGGACACTCGGGTGAAGAGAGGTGCAGAGCTGTCAACTGATCACCACCTGGTGGTGAGTTGGATCAGATGGCGAGGGAGGCTTCCGGACAGACCTGGTAAACCCAAGCAGGTAGTGAGGGAGAACTGGGAACGTCTGGTGGAAGCCCCTGTCCGTAGGGTCTTTAACTCTCACTTCCGGAAAAACTTGTATCCCAGGGGAGGTTGGGGACATCCGAGTGGACCATGTTCAGAGCCTCCATTGCAGAGGCGGCGGCTAGGAGCTATGGTCAGAAGGCTGTCGGTGCCTGTCGTGGCGGCAACCTAAGAACCCGCTGATGGACACCAGCGGTGAAGGAAGCCATCAGGCTGAAGAAGGAGTTCGGGGAGGCCATGGAGAAGGACTTTCGGTTGGCCTCAAAGAAGTTCTGGCAAACCCAGGAAGAGAAAGCAGAGATTAACTCAAGCTGTACTCAGTCGGTGAGGAGAACTGCTGACCCAGACTGAGGATGTTGTCGGGCGGTGGAAGAAACACTTTGAGGAACTCGTGAACCCGACCAACACACCCTCTGGGGAAGAGGCAGAGTCCGAATCCTCAGGGGAAGCCTCACCCATATCCTTGGAAGAGGTCGCCGAAGTAGTCAAACAGCTCTTCGGTGGCAAGCCCCAGGTGTGGATGAGATTCACCCTGAGATGCTGAAGGCTCTGGACTTTGTGGGGCTGTTGTGGCTGACACGCCTATTCAATGTCACGTGGGGGTCAGGGACAGTACCTGTGGCGTGGCTGACCGGGATGGTGGTCCCCATTTTCAAAAAGGGGGACCGGAGGGTGTGCTCCAACTATCCGGGGATCACACTGCTCAGCCTCCCTGGGAAAGTTTATTCCAGGGTGCTGGAAAGGAGGCTCCGGCCGATTGTTGAACCTCAACTTCAGGAGGAGCAATGTGGTTTCCGTCATGACCGTGGAACAGTGGACAAGCTCTTTACCCTTGCAGGGTTGTTGAGGGGGGGGGGCATGGGAGTTTGCCCATCCAGTTTACATGTGCTTTGTGGACTTGGAGAAGGCTGGAGAATGGTGCTGGGGCCGTTAGTATGTGCCATTTGCTCCTTGTACAAACAAAGTGAGAGCTGTGTCTGTATTATCGGCCAGTCAAGCACGTTCTCAGTGGGTGTTGTACTCCGCTAGGGTTGCCCCTTGTCATCAATTCTGTTTGTGATTTTCATGGACAGAATCTCCAGGCGTAGCCGAGGTGAGGAGAGTGTCCGGTTTGGGGACCTCAGAATTGCATCCCTGCTCTTTGCAGATGATGTAGTTCTGTTGGCTACATTGGACTGTGACCTCCAGCAATGGGGCGGTTTGCAGTCGAGTGTGAAGCGGTCGGAATGAGAGTCAGCACCTCCCAGTCTGAGGCCATGATTCTCTGCTGGAAAACGGTGGAGTGCTCCCTTCGGGTTGGGAGTGAGTTGCTGCCTCAAGCGAAGGAGTTCAAGTATCTCGGGGTCTTGTTCATGAGTGAGGGAAAAATGGAGCGGGAGATGGACAGACGGATGGTGCAGTGTCTGCAGTAATGCAGGCACTGTACCGGTCCGTTGTGGTGAAGAAGGAGCTGAGTCAGAAGGCAAAGCTCTCGATTGACCAGTCCATCTATGTTCCAACCCTTAGCTATGGTCACAAGCTGTGGGTAGTGACCAAAAGAACGAGTTCGCGGATACAAGCGTCTGAAATGTGGTTCGGGCATCTGACCAGGATGCCTCCCAGGTGCCTCCCGTTTTCTGGGCACGTCCAACTGGGAGGAGACCCCGGGGCAGACCCAGAACGCGCTGGAGGGATTACATCTGGCCTGGGAACGCCTCGAGGTGAAGGGCACCTGGATAGCCCTGCTTAGCCTGCTGCCTCCGCAAACTGGCCCCAGATAAGCGGAAGCTAATGGATGGTTGGATGGATGGATGGGCAGGCTTCATCACAACTCAACACGATACCTTGTATGGCTCACACCTCACTACAGACAAAGAAAATAATTGACAACATTCCTGCTCAGTTCTTACTGGTAGTACAAAATAGCACGTCTTCATGTTTTCTATATTGTGGTGGCCACCCACCTGCCAGTGGTTCCGTGATTCTCCGCTGCGCAGAGGGGCTAAGAACCGGCTCACTGCCTGTCCGAAAGACCGGCATCTTGAGGTTGGAGCTGGTGAGGAGCTGGTCTGGGGGCGCAGCCTGAGGCCTGCAGCCTGCAAGCAGAATGGAGAAGCAGTTGATGTGAGAGGTGGAGGAGGGAACAGAAAGAGGTGGAGAGTATCACATGATGTAGATCATGAACGAGGATTCCCCACCAACAACACATAAGATGACAATTGTGATAACGAGTTATAAACTTGGACTGAAGTGGCGCATACATTATTTAACTTTAAATTAAATTATATAACATTTTAAACTGTGTTAATACTTTTAACCTGGCTGGCATACATTTTAACCTGGCTGGCATTTCACTTTTCAAAGTTCAAAGTTCAAAGTTCCTTTATTTGTCAAATGTGCTATATTGACATACAGCACGGATGGAATTACGTGTCTCTCAGGCCCACGGTGCAACAGGTGAAGTAGTGAATTAAATAAACACTGTAAACAATATACAATAAACAATATACAATAGAAATGCCCTAAGACAAACAAATGATGGACAAACAAATGATGGTAATACAGTTTTGGTTGTTTTTGTCTCTAAGCATTCTGAATGTGTTGAGTTTACGAATGTTTAGTTCTCATATCTCATATCTGGACCTGGGTTCAACCTGCGAATGAACAACCCAAAGCATGACAAATGAGAAAAAATGGATGCCCTCAAAACATATGTGTCTAATGTGGTTTACACTTAGATTGACATTTAGGGCATTGAGCAGCGACTCCAAAATGACTCACAGTAGGTGCATTTATAGAGTTGGGTGAGAGATGACTCTAGTATCTACCTAGTGGCAGAAAGCTTTCTGATTGGTGCATTTTGAGGGGACCCCGACGCTCCTGAACCTGGTTGAGGCTTGCTGGTTGGCTGCCACACCTATCCTTCAACCTGAGGAATATACACAATAATACAAACCAACCAAGTACAGAAGTAATCACATCATTCACAGTAGGAAGTGTATGAATAATGGCAAAATAATTTCTAGCCTTGACACCAAAGCTCACATCTGTGTGTGAGTATTACGACCATTATTCTTTATTGCTGTTGAAAATGTGTGTGCTAAAGTCACACCTGTTTCACCGTGTCACAGTGGGGAAATAAATTACTGTAGTATATTGTTACATTTGCAATGAACCCAAGCAAATGTCTCCAACTGTCCAGATGATAAAATGTAAATAGCTTTGTAGGATTTGGATAAATTAAAAGCCCACAGTAGCAAAGGAAGTACTGTATATCTCAAGTCTGTTTAAAATGAGTGAGCGTGTTTTTCGGTCTATCTTCCTGCTTATGTGTTTACTGCTGTGTTCTAGCCAGAGCAATAAAAGGCCAGTGTGTGTGTGTGTACACTGACCTGAGCGGGTTCCCTCGCCCTATGCCATTGCTCCGTCCATGTGAATTGTCGTGCATGTGATCGTGCGCATGCCCATTGGTGATGTTGAGGCTTAGTCGCTTCTGACTCCGCTTCTCAGGCAGTGTTAGCCCCGCCTCACCCCGCTTGTTGGCCAATCCGTACTTCTCTTCCAGGCAGCGGAGTGGCAGCCCTCTGTTAATTGGTTGGAAGACAATGGCCCCCACCACCTGCAAATAAGAATGTAATGAAAGAGACATTTCTCCATGACAAACATTACATTGTGAAAGTGACTGCTAGACAAAGCCACTTGTGTTCTGCTCTGGTTACAGAAGCTGGCTTGTATTATTTTCAAGTATTATTCCCACATTCCCACATCCACCTGGGAGACGGGCTTCCTGTTTCCCACGTAGTATCGTATGAGGGCGGGGACACTGTCAAAGCCCTCCCTCTCTAAGCTGTATTGCACTCTAGCGTAGGCCTCGTTCAACATAATCATCTGAAACCAAAGAGGGGGAGGGGTGGTGTTAGCGGCAAACCGAGCCAATGTCTCCTTGTGCTTCCTACTTAAAACAACCAACAAAACAATGCATGAAACATTGTGACGATATATTAACCCTGTAGTACTGGTCCAGGACTGTATACCTGCTTGTTGATTTTAAAGTGCTGAGCGGTGTTACGCCATTGGCAGGTCAGAACGTAACTTCCTGGACTGGATAGTGAATCACGGACCAGGAAATCCCCATCGCGCTGGACCAGACTCTCTGCCACCTGGGGATGATGGGAAGGTACACATAAAAATGGATGTAGCTTACATGTTGTAGTTTGGCCTATCTGAAAAATGAACAATATCAGCTTTTTATTGTCTGTTGTTAGGACACATGAAGGACCTAAAGGAAGTGTTTTTTTTGGTTAATGAGTTGAGTCCTGTCAGGTGTGGGTGCGACAGTTTCTCAACCACTCGCACAAGGCGGCACAGGCCAGAAAATTTCTTTGCGTTTTTGACAAACAATATAGGCTACTGACTTCAAGCACACTTTGGATTTCGGATTTCGGACGAACAGAAGCATCAAGCAGGTGTGTTGAAACTACTCCCATTCATATCAGGTCGGTGGCTAATTGACTTTTGCATGATAGCCATCACAGATACATTTCCTACAGATTGAAATCATCATCCATCAATTTTTTCTGCTTATCTGGGGCCGGGTCGCTCTGGTTGCCGGCTAAGCAGGGCCCTCCCACACTTCCTTCTCCCCAGCAACACTCTCTAGCTCCTCCTGGGGGATCCCGAGGCGTTCTCAGGCCAGATGAGATACCTAATCCCTCGGGTTCGGGGTCTCCTCCCAGTCGGACATGCCTGGGAGGCATCTGAACCACGTCAGCTGACTCCTTTTGATGCAGAGGAGCAGCGGCTCTAGTCCGAGCTCCCTCCAGATGTCTGAGCTCCTCACCACCCTCCGGAGGAAACTCGTTTCGGTCTCGATCTTTCGGTCACTACCCACAGCTTGTGACCATAGGTGAGGGTTGGAACGTAGATGGACCGGTAAATCGAGAGCTTCGCCTTCCGGTTGAGCTCCTTCTTCACTACAACGGACCGGTACAGCGGCCACATTACTGCAGATGCCGCACCAATCCGTCTGTCCATCTCCTACTCCATTTTACCCTCACTCGTGAACAGTGATCAATATTTTATACATTTTAGAAGTGACTTTCTGTTGGTTGGTTTATAGCTGTGTTTTATTTCTTTTTTTTGTTCAGCAATAGGAAAAGAGATGCAAATGTTACACTTTAATTAAAGCAGTGTTTGGACAGTAGGCGATATATCCTAGTACCATTAAATATAATCTTTGTTTAGGCATGTGTGTGTGTGTGTGTGTGTGTGTATTGAAGATCTTGTTTTACCTGTTCTTATCCAGGCAGCTAATGGGTTGGGGCACTATGATTCCATCACACGTGTGTGTGTGTGTATGTGTGTGTGGGTGTGTGTGTATCCCTAATGTGCAGTTAAACTGTGTATGCCTGTTCTAATGTGTAAATACAGCCATTATCAGGTTGTAATTCAACTGAATCTCACTTTCAAGTTTGGACTGTGACACCGTTCTGCCTGTTCCATTCACAGTCCGATGAATTGCATAAATATGCATGATATATTACACATTTATTTCAGCATGGGGTTGTGGACGTGGAAGTCAACACCCATATGCAGACTTTGAAGCACAAATCCTAAAGCTAATCTTCAGCAAACTTCAATGAACGCTCATCGCAGTGTGACCAGCTGGCTTCATATGAAATAAGATCACACAGTTGCTATATCAGAAGACGATGTATACTGCTGTCACCCATGTAGGCAACTTGGGGGTTAACCGTCTTGCTATTGGGTGGACATTGCAACATTAGAACCAATCAGAAGGCCGGGTGTATGTCCAGTAGGGGGCAGTGAGGATACACCTGTCTGGGGAGGGCCCCGTGGTACCAGGCGTGGCTCCTGGGCTCCTCGCTGCTTGTCTTCAGTTCCTCCTCCAGCTCCCTGCAGAGCTTCTCTGAGGGACCGCCGTCAATGATGAACTGGTCCCTGGAGAACTGGACGCACACACACACACACAGATTTAAAGAAGACACACGTACACGATGCCAACTTCAAACTCGCTGCAGTAACACCGGTGGCATTTTAGATTTTCTTGCACGATTTGTAATATTTATTGTTATTTTGTAACAATGTGTGTATGTGTGTATCTCATTAATAGTACTACGGTTGTGTATACAAAGTAGATGCTTCATTATATTATTTATCTGCTCAATTTTGAATGTAAAGTAAAATAGAGAAATAAAGATTGAGAACCAGAAAGCAGAGTAGACATAGTAAGATATACATGCAAAATAAACAGCTGAACAATATTGTAATGACGGAAATTTCGAAGAAGAAACAATAAAGCCTAATGTTTGCAGCAGTGTAACCTGACCGACCTCACAGCCATGGCCGCCCTCTTCGGACACGTTAAAAGTCAAAACACTTACATGGCAACTTGCAGGTCTCTCCATAGCTCCCTCGTGTTCCTCCTTCTCTCTCTCTCTCACGCTAAACTTTCTCAGACTGACCTGCCTTGTCTTTCACTTTCACATCAACACATAGCACACATTACACACACTCGTTTGCTCAAACTCTCCTCAAACACACACACACACACAAACACTGTCAACTACTTATTTTCCAAGCACCACACGCTAACACTCTGTCCTTTCACAATACTGTGATGAGTGTGTGTGTGTGTGTGAGAGAGAGAGATTACCCTTTTTCAGTGAGATCTTTTCAGTGTTGTCTTATGTCATTCAGCGTCATGGCCACACCCAACAGCTTTACCTACCTCTATACACACCCTTAACCTGAAATACGCATGCAGGCACGCCCGCATACACACACACACACGCACACTTGCTGCAGGGCTGAAGTTCCATTTTATGTATTGCATAATACTGGGTATCATGGTATTCAATTGTAAGTAGTAATCTCTCTATCTCTCTAAAGTGATCTAGATTTATGTAACACTGGAGTACACAAGGACATGGAACATTATCCACAGTTGTGTTATTTAAAACAACAGAAATACTTTCACCTTTCATTCATCCTTTCACCTTCCCTTTTCTCTCTCTCTCTCTCTCTCTCTCTCTCTCTCTCTCTCTCATACAAGTCACCTTTAACAAAAGAATTTGGGATTTATGGTGGAGAATTGTACATGGTGCCATTGCGGTGAATGCTTTTATTTCTGTTTTAAATCCTGATGTAAGTCAAGAGTGTCCTTTTTGTTTCACAAGGGAAACTGTATTCCATGCTTTTATGCAATGTGTGAGATTAAGACCTCTATTTGCTATTTGCTTTTTAATAAAAAATTACAATGCAGACTTTTATTTTTGGTTTTAAATACGTACAGAAACAACGTTGCAAATGCCAACTGATTTCCTGCTTCACCAGCAAAAATGTGTTACGGCTCCGCCTCCACACACGCCCTCTGCCTCTCGCTCTGATCGCTGGCCATGGATCAAGACTCAGCCGACACAGAAAGACAAGCGCAAGCTCCACCCACCAAACGCACCCCGACTGCTCTCCCGGCACAGGGAAGGGTCCTAGCTGAGCACAGGCGCCTCCTCCAAGAGGCTTCCACCGCAGTCCAGTCCCTGGATAGCCGGCTCCAGGCCCATGGGGCTCTCCAGCGAACGCACTCAGCCCAGATGCAGGATATTACCGCCGTGATCCAGGCCCTGTCGGTGGTGGCACTCACAGCAGCGAGCACTCAGCCTGCTGCCCCGGCTCCGCCTACACCGCCTCCCCTGGTGCCTCAGCCTGTTGTCAGCCGACCGTTCCCGTGAGCCCAACCTAGCCAGCCCTCGCCTCTTCGACGGAACCTTCGCTCAGTTCCAGGGCTTCATCCTGCAGTGTGAGCTGATCTTCCTCCATCAGCCCAGCCAATTCCACTCACGAGTCGAGTATTCATTGAACACCATGGTCAACGACTCCACCGGCCGGTCACCCCTCGAGTGCTCCCTGGGGTATCAGCCACCCCTGCTTCCGCTCCAGGAGACCAACGCATCAGTGCTGTCGGTCCAGGCTAAACTCCGCCGCTGTCGGACCTCTGTGCACTCGACCCTGCTCCCCGCCACCACGCGGGCTACCCGGAGCGCCAACCATCGTCGCACACCCGCCCCCGAGTACCAGGCGGGCCAGCAGGTCTGACTATCCACTGCCGACCTTCCACTAAGCGTCCCCTTCATAGGCCCTTACACCATCTCCCAGGTCATCAACCCCGCTGCTGTCCGGCTGACTCTCCCTCACTCCCTCCGACGGGTGTACCCAGTGTTCCACGTCTCCCGGGTCAAGCCCTACCTCACCAGCGACTTGAAGCCACCGACCCCTGCTCCGCCCCCTCCTCAGCTGGTGGATGGCCACCCTCAGTGGGCAGTGAGGAGGCTCCTGAAGGTCCGCCGCCAGGGTCGGGGATTCCAGTACCTGGTCGACTGGGTGGGGTATGGACCGGAGGAGCGAAGCTGGATTCCCCGGTCCCAGATAATGTCACCCATCCTCCTTTGTGACTTCTACCAGGCCCATCTGGATGCTCCGGGCCGGTCACCAGGAGGTTCCCGCTCGGGGGCGAGGGGGGTCCTGTTACAGCTCCGCCTCCACACACGCCCCCAGCACCTCGGCTTGCGCACAACGAGTGCTCCGTCACCAGGTGTAATGAGTCGGGAAAATTGGATGAACGCGCTTACGGCCGGTTTCTGCGCACCTGTTGCCAGTCACAATCAACCCTCCCTCTGTCTACAAGAACCAGCTCACCTCTCCAGTCTTCGCCAGATCTTCCCAAAGAATAGCCTGGCAAGTATAGCTGCAGTCACACTGAGCTACTTACTTTATGTCTACAACCTTTCCTCAAATTGTGTTTTCATTCCTCCTCAGACTCGACCCCTGGCGCAGAGAACCGGCTTGCCTGCCCTCCCGACTCTGATCCCGGACCCATCGGCCTCAACACCTTAAATCCCTCATGGTCTAGTGGTTAGGATTCGGCGCTCTCACCACCGCGGCCCAGGTTCAATTCCCAGTCAGGGAACCACCATCATTTGCTCAAGAACTTCATCGCCTTGTTTTTTGTGAGATTAAATAAAACGCCTTAAAAGGCGTTTGGGTCTCCAGCACCCAGCCGTAACAAAATGGCAATCAATGTTAGCCGGAAAAAAAGGTTGAAACATTATTTAATGAAGACATTGTATTAGTTTTCTCAATTTTAGTGAGATCTCGAATATTCATAGATTTTCGTTTTTATAAGGCAATGAAAAACATTAAATCATTTGAACTTGTTGTTACAATGGTGCGTTGTGTACAGTTGATAATAATAAGTTGCATTTTGCACATCTGCACACATGCTGGATCCTCTGACAAAAATGCTATTGTAGCTTTTTTGTCAGGAAATATTTGATCGTCTTTATCATTTTTAATGATTGTAATAAAGAGTTTTTGAAAATGCAATGATCTCTCGTTCTCTCTCGTCTTTTCATGAATTATTTTATTTCCCTCTTTCTCTCTTAAGTTGCTGTCCCTTGCCTTGTTGCTATCGCTCCATATAAACTCATTATGATAGGACCTTGTGCTGCTGGCCCCCGCTGTGGAGGAGAGCAGGAAGCTGAGCCTATCCTGTTACATGGTCTCTCCATGGACCGTGTGGTAGAACACACTCTCACACTGGTATGAGGGGTCCGCCAGTGACATCACCACTAGTTTAACCCAGCATGGTTGACGAGCTGACCAAAAATATATCCTTTTCTGCTTTTGCTTTGCCAGTTTGAGACTTAGACAAAGACATTGTCACGTCATTGTGAATGTGGTTTGTGTGTGTGTGTATATGCATGTGCGTGTGTGCATGCATGTGTGTGTATGTGTGTGTATGTGTGTATATCGTCAGCAGCCAGGCATGGCGTTGTCGTGGCTTAGTAGAATGCTATTGAGCGGTCATGTGACTGTGGCCCTGCTCGATGACATAGGCACAGTCGGGGGCGACCGTCGCATTACGTTTGTAGGTAATGGTTGACGGATCCTTGGTTTTGGCTCTGGAGTCGGCCGCCCACCAGGCGTCATACAGCCTGGGGGAGGGGGGAGCGGCTCTATCAGAGGCTCTGGTTTCCATCATAAGTGTTATGTGCCAGGATGGAAGTCACCACTCAAACCATTAGCCAGAATAGTAATTTCACCACACGGTAGTTCAGTGGGGTCGGCTGGAATGCTAATTGTGTAACTTTTGATGCCAGACAATGGAGTAGAAAGCTTCTGGAAGACAATGGAAGCCGTGACGGGCCTATATGCCTGCTGCTGGTGAACATCAGCACTTGGGTATGTGGTAAAATGTGTGTTTTGCTGTGTTTTAAGGCAGCTGAATGTCATGAATGGTAGATAGCTTCCAGATAACAAGAGTGACCAAACCTGTCCAAACATAGCCCCGCCCACCACCATGAAGCTGCTCGTCTCCAAAGAAAAACATTGTTGAGAGTGAGAGAGAGAGAGAGAGAGAGAGAGAGAGAGAGAGCGAGACAGAGAGATATGTTCTTTAAGTGGCTAGCCTCTTAATGCAACCCTGTGCTGTGATGCTGTGATGATTCACATAAAGCACCTGTATGATCAATATGTTAAAGAACCTTCATCTCACTGGGAGACTACTCTGTGTGTGTGTGTGTGTGTGTGTGTGTGTGTGTCAGCAAAAAGTGTGCATGAAAGTGTGTCTAACATGAATAATGGCTTTCATATGTGCTCTGCTTTTATAGCCAATGACCCTGTCCTCCTCTCTTCCACTCTCATCCATTTTTATGTACTCACCCTTTCAGAACTCAACCAGGTTACACAGTATATATATATATATATTTAACTTTTAAATTTAAAAATTTTACTTCTGGACTAAACCTTTCACTGTAATGATGCTTTGCTTCTTTCGCATTATTCTCCATTAATCAGGAGACGCTGCCAGGACAGCCTCGGCCAGGTAGGGCTGAAAGCATCACAATGCATCGGCTTTCAGCCCTGCCTGGATCTGACCGGTCCCAGCGCCATGCTGCCTCACCGCTCCGGACACGACCCTCGACCTTCAGCTTGAACGCTGTCCGCTACAGTTACAGAAAAAAAAGACGTAATCAGATTACAGGTACATTTAGTAAAAATAGGGATTATTTCGCAGGATTACAATTTTATTTATATATATATATAGGCCTATATACGAATTGCGGCTGCGCATTGTCCATCCATCCATCCATTCTCCTCCGCTTATCCGGGGCCGGGTCGCGGAGGCAGCAGGCTAAGCAGGGCTCTCCAGGTGTCCTTCTCCCCAGCAACGCTTTCTAGCTCCCCCTGGGGGATCCCAAGGCGTTCCCAGGCCAGATGGGATATATAATCCCTCCAGCGGGTTCTGGGTCTGCCCCGGGGTCTCCTCCCAGTTGGACGTGCCCGGAACACCTCCAAAGGGAGGCGCCCGGGGGGCATCCTGGTCAGATGCCCGAACCACCTCAGCTGACTCCTTTCGATGCGAAGGAGCAGCGGCTCTACTCCAAGCTCCCTCCGGATGTCTGAGCTCCTCACCTTATCTCTAAGGCTGAGCCCAGCCACCCTCCGGAGGAATCTCATTTCGACCGCTTGTATCCGCGATCTCGTTCTTTCGGTCACTACCCATAGCTCATGACCATAGGTGAGGGTAGGCACGTAGATGGACCGGTAAATCGAGAGCTTCGCCTTCCGGCTCAGCTCCTTCTTCACCACGACGGACCGGTACAGTGCCTGCATTACTGCAGACGCTGCACCAATCT
>OMOU01044910.1:0-12316 GCA_900312585.1 Malacocephalus occidentalis
TGGTGCTGCTGCTCACCTGCCTGGTCACGGCGTGCCTGGCCCAGGAGAGGGACTACACGGTGAAGGAGGAACAGCCGGAGAACGTCCGCATCGGGAATCTGCGGCGGGACCTGGACCTCAGCCTGGACCCGGGAGCACGCCTCTCCTCCCCGCTGCAGTTCAAGCCTGTGTACAAGACAGGCGACGTGCCGCTGGTGCGCGTGGAGGCCAACACGGGCGAGATCTTCACCACCAACCACCGCATAGACCGTGAGAAGCTGTGCTCGGGGGTGTTCGCCGAGAAGCGCTGCTACTACGAGATAGAGGTGGCCGTGTTGCCCGACGAGATCTTCCGCCTGGTCAAGATCCGCTTCCTGATTGAGGATGTGAATGACAACGCGCCACTCTTCCAGTCGACGGTCATCAACATCTCCATCCCCGAGAACACGGCCATCAACACCCGCTACCCGGTGCCCTCTGCCTTCGACCCCGACATCGGCATCAACGGGATCCAACACTATGAGCTGGTCAAGGTCAGATTTAGTCCTGGTCTTTGGTTTTCTCTCTGTCCAGAGTTCCCTCTCGCCTTGAACGTTTTTTTGCATGGATGCAGTATAATATGTACGTTTATATTCGTACCTTGGAACTGACCACTAACTCACTCTATTACCATTGATAATAATGCAAAGCATGGTATCTTAATCCATAATTTAGGAGATGTCATGTTAATCTTTTATGTTTGCCATTCCAATTGCCATATGCATTATATACATTATGAAAGTAGGCTATAGAAATGACGAGGATTGAACGCAATAGCAATACAATTGCTCTATTAAAACCAAAGACTACAGCATATGCTCTATTACAGGGGTGCCCAATACGTCGATCGCGATCTACCGGTCGATCGCAAAGGTAGTGCGGGTAGATAGCATGGCATTAAAAAAATAGATGTTAGCCTATCATCCATTCTCACTAGGTAGATCATTTTGACTTGGTCATTTTAAAAGTAGATCACAAGCCGAAAAAGTGTGGGCGCCCCTGCTCTATTAGATCAAAGTGCAGTATTCTTTATCTAATGAAGGTAACCCTTCATCTATTTACTGGCTAGACAACAGAGTGTCTTTGAGTCCAGATATGCAACCCTGGACAATTCAAAACATTTAAAAGGGGAATGGAAAAAAGGAAAAACCAACATAATGAACGGAGAAACCTGATCTGAAGGTTTGAGAATGCGTTCATTCTCATGGGCGGGAAAGCGTTCAGTCCATCTTGGAGCACAATATGAAGTTACCACTGGGTGAGAATGAGCAGGATCACGGCTGTTTGTGTCTGCCTTGAATACTAATTAGCATTTTTAAACAGTCTCTCCGCTGCCAAAGCCTCTCCAGATTTATATCGTGAATTGTTCATGCCTGGAAAATCACCAACCAAATATTCCGCTCATTACCATGATCATCCGCAATCATTTGTTTTGTCTTTTTTTCCCTGCAATTCAGAAAACCTTTGGCTGATCTATGGTTTTGCAAAGCTGTTCAACAATCTAATTTTCCATATACATGTATTCCTTTTTGATGTATGTATATGCATGGAACCTTTGATTTCAGAAGGTCTGCAGAAAGCCATGGCTTTAATATGTAAGAGTTGCACAAACATCTCCTAGAATAGCTCTTGGCCGCTAAGCCACCCTTTGGACTATCTTTGTGAGGTCCTCTGGGATTGTACTCTGAATCCAGGGAAGTGTACATTCTTCATGTGTTCTGTAGGACGTGAACTAGAAATTGGTGCTATTGTGCAGCACAAAGATTGATCACCAAACCCTTACTGCACAGGTAGATAGTTTATACTGTTATATATACTATTGTTGTGTACATACATGTCCACTACAAAATTACTGAGTAGTTTATTATGAACTGCAAAATGTATAGTTTGAAATCATTGTATAAATATAGGCCTCGCCTACAAGTTTTAAGTATAGTACGGCTGGGCGATATAAACACAATCAAATGTCGTGATTTTGAATTCAATACCTTGATATTGATATTATAACAATATTGTAGGGATGACTATCGGTGCTTTCACAAATGGTTATGGATAAATAATCATCATTCATGTGGATATAATAGAAGTGGGCAAAAAAAAACCCAGCTAGAACAGTCTTGTAAGTTCGTGTATATATACAGTATATATATATGTATACGTAATTTATTTTCAAAGTACACCCACAGTGTGTGTGTGTGAACAACGTCATCCAACACAAGCGCACTAGTATGGCTCACAGCAAATGGTAAACTCATAGCAAAAGTTTTGCCAACTTCACTGCTGCGGACATGGTCTACATTTGTGGTTGGAAGAATTATTGGCATTATTAATTCAAGTATAATACATTGTAGTATAAACATTCAGAGATTATTTTTGTTGTCTATTGCTCTGCCATTTTTTTTAGATAATGTGTGCAATCAAGAACAACGTGTACAATCACACATAACAGGAAGCCAAATGGCCTCCACTCCGCTGTCTTCTAGTCACATGTCAGGTGGGCATCTTGTTGGAATGATGTGCATACAGCCATCTTGCGCTTCTGTGTATGAGTCACAGTCAATGTTGTTTATACTATCTTAAACCCTCAAAACCCCCCAAACTGTAACCTCACCTATACTTGCCGATTTTATCTCCAACTTGTAGCTATAACTAGCCAAAACTGTCACAAGGTAACGCCAGCAATGCAACTCCAATCAAACGCAAAATGAAAAATGTACGAAGGCCTACTATTGAAATGATATGAAGCTCCTTCATTCACTCACAAAACCTACCCTCAAGAAATTGAGCTTTTTTTCTTTACAGATATAACAAGGATTTTCAGGAACAACACTTATTGCTAAACATAGCAATAAGTGCAGTTTTCATTAGCATATTTTGACACATTTCCCTCAAGAAGGGGTTGACGAAAACAGACAAACGTTCTTCAGCTCGGTTGCTTTTAATTAAAAGCATGAGGTCATAGCCAGGGGCAAGTGTAAGTGACAGATGGCAAAAAAAACGACTCAGAATAACAGATAGATTGAGAGAGGGTTTTTTTTGCAGCATAATGAAAAGGTGCTATGGCTTGTGATGAATAGCCCCTCCACAGGTAATGCCCCTTCATGGGCATCACCGTGACTACAGCTCCCCTCCCAACCGCCCTGATATATTCACAACCCAATCTCAGTCTCCTCTGAGTTTTAATAAGGTCATCAACTTGCCTAAAAGACGCATTCACTGACAATCTGGAGCACCTCCCCGTCTTCAGAAAGGGGATCCACGCCATTCTTTCAGCCCTCCCACTCCTACACTGACTTCAAATAACTTTCACACGATATCAATTTTCAATTGATATCGTGATATCCACATGCACTCCTTTTTGATTTGTGTCCCCAATCGATAAAATTGTGGTCATGTACAGTATATGAAAGGTGAAACGTGTATAATGTGTACATCTAACTATTTGGGAATGTATCCTCTGTGCCCGGCTGTATGTTTTTCAAAATATTTCCTGTGTGATTCATAATACTACTTGGCCTTTTCTTAACCTTTTATCACAATACGCCAGACTAATTCCACAGTCAGGAGGCGACTCGATCGTGAGAGATAGCTCTCTTTTAACTTATTGAAATGCGCCGAGCGTAGGCCTGTCAGTTGTAAAAACTGAAACGAGGGGGGCTGGGTGGCGGTAGAACTTCTCACTCATAAATCATCACACAGAATCCCCCCTCCATCCATCCACCAGCACCAACACTAGCACCCCCACCCCACTATTAACAATTGCCTATGCTAAATGCTGGTGACTTTTTCACAGTGCAATATCTCTTCAAACAAATGGGGTTTTCGAAAGTGGGATGATGTTGGTTGAAATCAGGGGTACCTACTATTAGTATGAGAGCGACTGTGATGCGTGGAGGCTAGGCTAACGGGAGAAGAGCATCCACAATGTATATTTGGTGTTTGCACAAATTTGTCCAGTTAGCTGCTGGCTCCATACAATTTCCATATGTCTGGTTATCTTTTTTCCACCACTTCTTTTCCTAGCCAGAAGGATCACAAAATACCCTGTGAATGATCATTCCTGCAATGTTGGCTCTGTTAAGTAGTTCTGTCAATCACTAACGCAGGCACAGCATTCCACCGACAGGCAATTTTTGAGAGTACACAATAATTTGCTTGCTACTGGTGCATGTGTTTGCATATCGACATGGCTGTTGGCTTTCAGAACACCGTTTTTTAAACACTACTGGGAAGTTTAGTATACCATTCAGCCAAATTCTTCGGTTGTGCAATGAGAATGTACTGTATGTATCTTAATCTCATTTGATAGCTGCGCCTAGACAGAATGGCTTCCAACATGATGTGCAGCATGACGGTTATCTCCTAAAAGAGGATGCTTCTTCTTGTTTCAGCATGAAACTGCTTCTGACTCAAAAAGCTTCAAAGGGCTGCTTTGTTTTATAATATGCATGCAGCTCATTCATTGGCTTGATCTTATTTCTTTAAGCCCCCCACCTCTCTCTTTCTCACTCGCTCCCTTTTTATTTGAGAAGACAGTTAATTTTATATATCCATATCTATATCTATATATCTATATCTGTATCTATATATATCTATAGACATATATACTGTATATATATATATCTATATATCTATATATAGATATAGATATACAAATATATCCATATCTATATCTATCTCTCTCTCTCTCTCTCTCTCTCTCTCTATCTATATATATATATATATATATATATATAGATAGATAGATAGATATATAGAAATATATATAATGTAGTGCATATGTAATCATAAATATTTGTGCTATTGTTTTGCTTAGGGTGGAAGGCAATTACGTTGATAAGTCAGAACTGGTGTCTCGTGGGGATTGCATTTGTTTTCATTTCCCCCAGGCATTATTTTTGCACAGATTTAGCCCCTCACTGAGCAAAAAGGCTTTTTGATATACTGCTCTCTCACTCTCCCGCTCCCGCTCCCTCTCTCTATCCCTCTCTTTTAATTTGCGCTGTTCTGGTTCTGCAGTGCATGTAAAACCAGAGCTTATCTTTCTAACATTATGAGGTTGAAATCCAGTGAGGCTGTGTGTTCTTTTCTGACACACATGCACACACACACACACACACACACACACACACACACACAGAATGGAATATCATTTGAGTCAAGCTAAAGGAACATGCCATGAAGTGCCTAATAAGTTAAATTATGCCGTTTCAAACAGCATACACTGGGTGGGACTACAGTGAGGATTGGTTCAGTAAAGCAGTTGGTGAACAACTAGCTAACAGTCGAAATAAAGCATCGTGCCTTCTCAAAGTGAATTAACATAGCAACGTAGCAATATACACACATTTTAAGGGAAATGATTGAGCAGTCTACTACTGGTACTTAATGTTCTAAAAAGCTTTTGATCTAAGTACTAGGAGGATGAGTGAGTCAAAGCACAAAGCCAAACATCATTCATTTTGTTAAAGGCCATCTCAGACAGTTTATTTAACTTTTTACAGTCAACATGTATTCTAATATTATCTTTAAAAGAGGTTGAATATTCTTTGGTTATGCTGCCCCCTCACACTCAGACACACACACAGACACGCAGGCATGCATGCGCGCGCGCACACACACACGCACACAAATCTCCAATAATTGGTGAATCTATGTCCTATAAGCTACTACTACCATAGTTAGCCAGCATATTTGTTAGAGTTTTAGTGTCATTGTTGTTCTTGTTGTACTGTAAAATGTGAGACTTGTTCTCACAATGTTAAAAAATAGCCAGTTAAATATTGTGCCTAGAAATTGTAAGAGGGTGAAAAAATAGAATGGTGACACTGTGCTTTTTTTCAATTCCCTTTGCAGAGTGTGAGTGAGTTTGGCCTCGACATCATCGAGACCCCGGAAGGGGATAAGTGGCCCCAGCTCATTGTTCAGCAGAACCTGGACCGTGAGCAGAAGGACACCTTCGTCATGAAAATCAAGGTGGAAGATGGTGGCAACCCTCCAAAATCCAGCACAGCCATTCTTCAGGTCACCATCTCTGACGTCAACGACAATCAGCCCGTCTTCAAGGACAGTGAGCTGGAGGTCAGCATTCAGGAGAACGCGCCCGTGGGGACCTCCGTCGCACAGCTCCATGCCACTGATGCGGACCTGGGCTCCAACGCCCAGATCCGCTTCTCTTTCAGCAACCAGATCTCTGTGGCCACAAAACGGCACTTTGCAGTCGACAGCTCCTCGGGAATGATCACCGTCAAACAGCCGTTGGACCGGGAGGTGACACCGGTACACAAGCTTATTGTTCTGGCCAGCGATGGCAGCTCCACTCCCTCCAGAGCTACGGTGACTGTAAATGTAACGGATATTAATGACAATGTGCCCTCAATAGACATTCGCTACATAATTAACCAGGTTAATGGTACCGTTTTGCTGTCTGAAAATGCTCCTCTCAACAACAAAATAGCCCTAATTACAGTCACAGACAAGGACGCCGATCTGTATGGCAAAGTAGCTTGTTACACTGACCACGATGTCCCTTTCCGGTTGAAACCAGTCTTTAATGACCAATTCTTACTGGAGACGGCAGCCCCACTAGACTACGAGACAACTCGGGAATATGCAATTAAGATAGTTGCCTCGGATAGAGGCACACCACCACTGAACACTTCAGCCATGGTTTTAATTAAAATCAAGGATGAGAACGACAATGCACCTCTCTTCCCCCAACCGGAGATCCAACTTTCCATACCGGAGAACAATGACCCATCAACACAATTGATAAAAATCAGTGCCACTGATGCCGACAGTGGGCATAATGCTGAGATAATTTATACTCTTGGCCCCGATGCACCTGATGGGTTTAACATAGACAGACGAACTGGGATCCTGTCTGTTGGCAAGCGGCTTGACAGAGAGAAGCAGGAGAGGTACTCATTCACTGTTGTAGCCCGGGACAATGGCTCCACGTCCCTGCAGAGCAATATCACAGTCAGGCTAATTGTGCAGGACCTCAATGACAACAGTCCGCTGTTCACACATCCTGAGTACAACTTCTATGTGCCCGAGAACCTGCCTCTCTATGGGACCGTTGGCTTAATCACAGTGACTGACGCGGACACGGGGGATAATGCTGTTATAACGCTGTCCATTTTGAATGGGAAAGATAACTTCCTCATCGACCCTGTAACCAGCGTGATCAAACCCAACATAACATTTGACAGGGAACAGCAAAGCTCTTACACATTCATGGTGAAGGCAGTCGATGGTGGCCAACCGCCCACCACCTCCTACGCCAAGGTCACAATCAATGTGGTTGATGTAAATGACAATCGCCCTGTTTTCGTCATCCCTTCCTCCAATTATTCGTACGACCTGGTCCAGACCTCCACCAACCCTGGTGCAGTCGTCACCAGGGTGTTTGCCATTGACAATGACACAGGTATGAACGCTGAGCTTCATTACAGCATCATCAGCAGCATCATCATCACCTCCAGGGTCTCCCCTAGAGGTCTCTTTGCCATAGACAAGTCTACAGGAAACATCACCCTCCAGGAGAAAATGGTGATGGCTGATCAGGGGCTGCATCGGCTTGTGATCAAGGTGAAAGATCTGGGCCAGCCTGAGTCCTTACACGCCATTGCACTCATTCACCTGTTTGTAAACGACACCGTCTCTAACGCTACCTATATCCAAGAGCAACTGCGTAAAAGCATGGAGACGCCTTTGGACCGTAACATCGGAGACAATGAAGTTGCACCACAAGCCAGTGGATACGTGATTGTCGTCATAGCGATTATAGCGGGAACCATGACCGTTATCCTGGTCATATTTGTGACGGCCTTGGTGCGCTGTCGGCAGACACCCCGGCACAAAGTTGTGCAGAAGGGCAAGCAGAGCGGTGAGTGGGTGTCGCCAAACCAAGAGAACCGACAGATAAAGAAGAAGAAGAAGAAAAAGAAACGGTCCCCCAAGAGCCTTCTCCTGAACTTTGTGACCATCGATGAATCCAAGCCTGATGACCCCACCCACGTGCACATTAATGGCACATTGGACCTCCCCGTGGAGCTGGAGGAGCAGACCATGGGGAAGTATAACTGGGCCACGACGCCCACCACTTTCAAACCCGACAGCCCAGACTTAGCCAAGCATTACAAGTCTGCGTCCCCCCAGCCCACCTTTCAAATCAAACCAGAGACACCGGTGGCCCCAAAGAAACACCATGTAATCCAGGAGCTCCCCTTGGACAACACGTTTGTGGTGGGCTGTGACTCACTTTCCAAGTGCTCCTCGACTAGCTCCGACCCATACAGTGTCTCAGAGTGCAGCTGTCAGGGGGGATTCAAGACTGCAGGGCAGATCACCACTCAACAGGTAATTCATGACTTCCTTTTTAAACCCACCAACACTAGTCTCCTCTTGGAGTCCTACTGCTGTCCCAAAATAGGTGATGTGAAGAGGGGAGGGTGGCAGCATGCAGCTGGTGAATTCAGCCACACAGACTCCCATGTCTACATGAATGTCATCTGCAACAATTACTGAGTAGGTTTTACAAGAAAAACGGGCTACTCAAAATAAGAAATAATTTCAGGAAAACAGCTGTTTTTATAATATTTTATAATCATCTGTAATTGCGTAATCTTGTCAAAAAGTTGTTTTCAAAAACAACCTTTTCCACAGTCGTAAGGGTAAGGGTAGTCATGTGATTTTCTTATCTGCCTACTCTTAACGATGGCTGGTGACAGATCCTTTAATGATGAAATGTAGCAGTCACAGTAAGGCATGGACATGGGCCACTCACTGCTTTGACTTAATGTTAGTAGGTGAGGAAGCAATGACATACGCCACGGAAAGGGAAATGCTTAAAAGGCATCACAGATTATAATTTTTTGTACTCAACACGCAAAGTGCCGTCTTAAATGTGCTGCCGAATCTCCGTGGCACAAATAAACTAATTTAAATGCCATGGTATGGCGGAGGGCTTATGATTCCCCGAAGAGACTTGCCAAATGTAATGTGCCTGAATAAATAAGCAAATAAAAAACTGTGAGGGAATAAAAATGTAAATCCAACATAAGGAGAGGAAGCCCATGAGAAGCTCTGCTGCAAATACGAAGCACTCCGGTAAAAGTGACTGCTGTGTGGGAGGGGTCAAGGTGACACAGAAAAGGTTACTGAGGACAGAGCTGCAAATACCACACATATACAAGCTGAAGCTGAACGTGTATGCACTCCGTATATTATTACACTGAGGATGACATCGATGAATCCAGATACATGATCTACTATTGTGTGATTTTATTTTTATCATGAGATACAACGTGTGAACTGTTTTTTTGATGATGTGAATGAAGATATGCGCATATAAGTATATTTAATGTAGTTATATCTACATTAACATAACTGCATAACACTTATAATTCACACACATTAGACAGTAAACATGGTATTTTTGTTTTCATTCAAATACATTTGGGCTGGTTTATTTTCATCTGTTCATCATAATTATTGCATATATCATTTATCAATATAGGCCTATGGGTTAATCATACCACATTTATCATTTGAGAAGCCTATTATTTCTGTCTCACCGCCGATTGCAAACACTTTTCCAAATAATTGGGTTTACTTAAATGCTGCTTTCGCTCCCAAATGCCCTTCTTTGAAATCCTACAAGCTTTTTAAAACCCCTCGTGACATAGATTTTTTCCATAAACGACTGTTTATCCGGTGGAATTATTGCTGCTTAGGATCATTTATGGCGACACCCACATAGGCTTGCTAGTCATTGCCTCTGATCCACCTTTTATCTGAGACCATGGCTAAAGCAGAGCTCCTCCACGCTGCTTTACAGTGTGGAGATCGGAGCCTACCAACAATACGCCTTACTTCTGAGGAGCATTTTGAACCTCATGACAAATTGTCAGGATGATTTATTTTGTGTATCACCTACTATAAAATATGCAGAAGTATTCAGTCAGTATCAATCCAAAAGAATTATCCTCAATTTTATGGCAATGTGGATTTAGGTTATTTCATTTAGCAAAACATTTTTGGAAGACAAATGATTACACATCGTTTTGCAATATAACGGACCCGAGTTTGCACCACCGTATGACCACCATATCATGCGTTGCTGCTGTTTCTGTACATATAGAAATAAGGGTGGTCAAATGATCCTCAGTCATAACGCCATCACTGCATTCATCACTGCCGACCGTGGCGTTAAGCAAACAAAACATCCACCTCTCTGCTTCCCCCTAAGCAATTAATAAGTGCTGCCGTCTTATTAGATTTCCCTGCAGTTTTTGGGTGTGCTTATTTAAAACCAGGTTGTACATTTTACCCTAAAAATGCCGATGACAATTTCTTCCCTGACAAGGAGGCTATGGTTGCAGAGGTTAATTAAATGCACTAAAGGGTTAATCACTCGTTACACAATATGATTTAAATCACTGTAATTAGGTTTCAAATGAGGTTGATAAGAGACAGGGAAAAAAACCTGCAGCCTTCCTTTAAGATTATCTGGGATGCCACGTGTGCTCTCCTCCGGGCTGAGCGACATCCTGAGGATTGAAAGAGATGTAACAAAGCGATGACACCAAGGCCCACCCCCTGTTTTAGAATCCTCCCTCTTACGTTGATTCCATCTCTCCAACGTCTTTCTCATCGCTCGGCGACATCCACTTTAAACACAAACAACAGGCAACCGCACACTGTCGATATGTTGTTTGTTTTTGCATTTTTCTTTCTATATTTTTTAGAAAAGCTTAATAGATGAATTCGCCATGGATATGAGTCAGCCCTATGGTTGGACTTTTAAATGGATAAAGAAAAGTCAGAACATTTAGAAGCATCTCTCTTCAGCACCCAAAATGGTCATATCAAAAGCATGAGAACTGTCGTGGATAACAACATTTCTTTACTAACAAAATAAGATAGATCGAGAGACTGAAGCACCAAAGTTAACAACTTTTATTATTGCTTGAAACAACCAATACAAAAGTCAGAGCTGGTCTACAGAGAAGCTGCGTTCCTAAACTCTGAGTATATCTTTTATGTTCTATTCTATGAACTTCTCTATGCTTTCGGCCAATTACATCACCCTGTGCCCCAAGTCATTCAATCGTAGAACATGCTCATCTACCATTAAGTTCTCCCTTTTGAAAGCATACATTCCTGATGTTTTATGTTCCATGGGGGTAATGAACATCTAATCTTAGGAGGACACATTCCTGATGTTTGTTTTAGAACCTTCTAACTTTAACCATTGTACCCGTCTTACTCTACCTCCCTCTTACGCATGCATACTTCAGGGGTCTCCCATATGTCAACACCTAATGGTGGTGCAGAATGGAAGAGTGCCCCCCCCCACCCCTTGCTCGGCTTACATATCATGAATATTCTCTGAGGCCAATGCATTTCTTCTTCTATTTGGTCTGTATTTCCGAGAAGGGCTTGTGGGCGGGATGGGAGATGGGGTTGGTAGTTGTCATCTATAAACATGATTCCCGAAGATTTCTAAGACACTCCTGTCCAATTGTATTGTTTATTTGTATTTTTTATTTCTTTTACGCCTACACAGTACACATAGAATCGACTTGATATTGTGAAATTGTGAATCTCTCAAATGATAATTTTTAGATATAGTCAGAGGGAAAATAGCAATGCTTGCAGTGGTATGACTAAAGCATGCGGATGGGGGTGTTAGCGTGACCCTTTCACACGAGGAACACAATGATCAAGTGTTCATGTTGAGTTGCCCATAGAGAGGGCTTGTTAAAAGGCTAACTAAGACGGCATGCCAAATCTTATGTTTCTCATTCAATCCTTTATCCTTCTATCCATTCGTTTTTTCAGTTTGTTTTCAAATGCTAATATCTAAGTATATGCTAATGTTGTGCTGTACCTGAAAAATTGACTTGTCGAGTCGACTAGTTATTATTTCAGTTGTACAATTGCGAAACGACGACACGTCATCAAAATTATAATAACAACATCAAAAATCATACAAAGGCTTCCAATAAAGGAATTCCATTCCATATTAATCATAGCAAAGAGAAATTAATTATTACAAGTGGAGTTTGATCTTTCTGGTGAGATCTTGTTAAACCTAAATATATAAAAAATGGTCCAGAAGTATCTGGACCATTACTTAAAAAAGTACAATCATTTCAGTAACCCAGGTACCTTAATGGCATGTCAAAAAAGAAAAACAACATATATATATGATATATATATATATATATATATATATATATATACACGGTATATGCTGTGTGTGTGTATATATGTGTGTGTGTATATA
>OMOU01044911.1:0-10513 GCA_900312585.1 Malacocephalus occidentalis
AAAGTGTCTCTTGGTGATTACCGGAAAGTAATAGCATCACAGGTACCGGGCTAGTGGGATGCCATTTAGACCCTTGGCCACAATCTGATGATGAGTGGAAGGAAAGCCAAGGTTCTTCTACTGAGTAGCTGATTAGTTGATGGGCCTCAGGTGTAAGAGGCAAAGCAGGTGAGCACGGTGGATGATGAGCCAGGAAGCAGCCACGCCCCCAACATATACCCACACACACACACACACGCACACACACACACATACACACACACATAGAGGCATAGCTGGGGGGTAGAAGTGGATGGCGTGACAATATGTTTGTTTGCAACCCTGTCTGTATCCCTGTTAATGGTGCTTAATCATCTGTCTTGGCCAGGACAATCTTTGAGTCGCTTCCTGATGAAATAATGTTTAAATAAAAAGAAAGGAGAGTGTCCCACGTAGATTCAACGGTTGGACCAATGCATCGGATCTGGAACTACAGCTAATGCTTTAATCTTCACTACAGGAGATGACACGGAAGATGTAACGACCTCACTTTGCATGTTGGAGGAGAAGGCACGTGTAGAACAGTGTCAAAGATAAACTAAGATAAACTAACAGTGTCAAAGATAAGCATGGTTTCCGTACCAAATCAAGTCAAGTCAAGTCAATTTTATTTGTATAGCCCTTAATCACAGTTACAGTCTCAAAGGGCTTTACAGGCCACATCAGCCAAGTGATCATTATGACACCCCCCAAGCCCAGGCCCCCCTAAGGGCAAGAAACGACTCCCTTAATTAACAAGGAAGAAATCTTGAGAAGAAATGCAGAGTGGGGGATCCCTCCTTCCAGGGACGGTTTGGAGTGCAATGGGTGTCAAACGGGCATAGGAAAAAGGTTGCAGAGCATAACAATAGCACAGTACAGATGGTAATGAATTTAGTAATTTTTGAGATGATGCTGGCTGGACAGTAGGCTGGTGGCCATCGGGTGGGGTGGCCAGTTGGCCCTGTGTGCTTCAAAATCACCTCCATTTTGCCGGTGCCCAAACACTCCACTGCCACGAGCCTTAATGACTTCTGACCCATTGCACTCAACCCCATCCCATCATCAGTAAATGCTTGGCTGGCCTTAGCTCACCTCAAAACCAGCCTACCACCCACACTCGACCCCTTCCAATTCGCCTACCACCAGAAGAGGAGCACGAAGGATATCCTCGGTGCTACACTCCGCTCTCTCCCACATGGACAACAAGAACACCTATGTGAGAATGCTGTTCATCGACTTCAACTCAGCATTCAACACCATCATCCCTCCAAGCTGATATCCAAACTCCTTCAGCTGGGTAACACCTCTCTCTGCAACTGGATAATGGACTTCCTCACTAACAGACCCCAGTCTGTTAGGCTGAACAACACCTCCTCAACACTCACCCTGAACACCAGTGTCCCACAAGGCTGCGTGCTGAGCCCTCTGTTCTACTCGCTGTTCACCTACGACTGTATACCTGTACATGACTCAAACTCTATCATTACAACGATGAGACAGCCTACAGAATGAGAAAAAGTCATTTGGTTGACTTTTAGTGAACATTTATAATAAAAAACACTGATTATAGTCATGTCAAGGAACCAAACCATGAAATGTTTAATTTGAGTGAGGATCCCTCACTCAAACTGTATGTGCAATTTAACTTGCAGATGCACACTTACTCAGATCTGAGGTGATGTGTGTAATTTGCAGACGGTCTCTTACTCAGACCAGTGCCACTGAAGGTAGTGGTGAGAGTGCTGTGAAGCATTTATCAGAAAAATATTGATTGCGACAATAAATATTGTTGCTTGATTTTGCCACATCATATAGTAGTACACTTTCCATGATCTAGAACATATAATTTTGTGGAGTGCTGTGTCGTCGCTGATTGTACGAGGTAAGTCAAAATCGAATATCCGAATATCAAAATTCCAACCTGGGTTGAGAAAAGTTGCTCACACTTCATCATGTTCGCTCAATACTTGAATCCTAATTAGTCTTATTGTTTACACAATGAGTTGTTGTTTACATGTTTACATGTTGTTTACAGCCGAATGGTTCGTTGCTGTAAGGAATTGTTGGATGCCACTATCTTCTTACCTTTAGTAAAGGGAGGTCTAGTGTATCCTATGCTACATTATGTATTAAAGGAATTATGGCTGCCACTTAGGTAATTCCGGGTCATCTACGCATTCAGCAAACTTCCTAAGCAACAAATATGAACAGGGTCAGACTCTGCGTGGAAAGTGGAATTTGCTACTTTCAGGCAGAGTTTTGAGACCTCAGGAGTTGAAGTTGTATGTTTACATGGCTGGACTGGCAAGTCGCAAGACCTTGGGTTACTCTGACACATGAATACATAAACCATGAATATATGAATAGGTGAATACATGACAAGAACACATACCCCGGTGTGAGTTATTGTAGTGAAGAGTAGCCACGTTAATGTCCAGTTGCACTGGCTGGTTCTGTTCTGGCAGTGCAGTGAGTCTGACTGCTCAACTATTCCTGGCGACACCAGACCCGCCACCACGTGCTCTGCAGTTTTTGGCAGCTAAATTTAGCGCCAGTGATGAGAAGAAGCTTAACGGTGTCTGTCTGCACTGTGGACGTACCGTGATGAATCACATTTACTAACATGATCCAGCAATAAAATTAGTCTAGACACACACACAAACACACACCATAATAAACTTAATTTGACATTTCTTATGTTGTTGTTATACTTACCACTAGAGGGGAGTGACCTGCAAATTTAATTCTGTAAATCACTATTACAGGTGCATTATGTAGAATTTAGTGGCTTCTAGTGGAAGGGACATGGCAGGGATTTAAAATAATATTCATTGTTTTAGATGTTTTAGAATCAGTGCTGTTGTTAGATTGAAAGAGCCCTTCATATCTACATAGGAGCAGGTCACCCTCCATGTAGGCTGCCATGTTAATACACCATGTTTCTACAGTAGCCCAGAATGGACACACTTTTGATATTCGGATATTTATGCAAAACAGCTAGCTAACATTATAGCCTTACACACTTTCAAAGTTGTTATATTTCTGTCATGCATACACTACACAAATGTCTTGCAATCAGGTGTCTTGAAGTTGTTGTGGGTTTCACGTGACACGACACGGTCACACACACATTGGCCACGTTTACATGGACAGCAATTTCCGATATTAACCCGATTAAGACAATAGTCTGAATAAGACACTGCCATGTAAACACCAGTTTTTGATTACCTACCTACATAAGCAATAATCAGCATAAGACTTTTTATTATTGCTAACAATGGCTAACCTGGCTAGAACAAACCCAGGTATCACAAAAGTCTTCCTGGAGGTGTCCATCTTGGTTTTCCGACTTGTTGGAACTGGAATGCAGTCAACTCAGGTGTGATGTAATTTCCAGCTCTGACCTCTGACTTCCGAGGTTTTACCTCATCTTGTGTAGCTGTGATATTGTTTTCCAGAAGACAAATATCATCTGCAAACTCAAAACTCATCAATTGAACCTTTGAGTATTCATCTGACAATATTAATCTGCTTAACTTCTCTCCTTCCTTTGCGAAACCTATCCTGATACGTCTGAGTTTTGGGTTCCTTAGGTTCCTTATTCTGTTGAGGAGGAGAGTTTTGCACCAATTGACATAAAAGTGATGCCTTGAAAAATGGTGAGGGGGGATAGATCTCCTTTCTTCACTAGTGGTATCACCAAATTGGTTCTCCAATGGGTCGGAGGGGTCTCTGGGTCTCAAAGAATTACAAATGTCTAGAAGGGTGTTTGCCACAACATTGCCTCCATACTTGAGTGCCTCTGCAGTGATTCCAGCATCGCACCCTGGGGCTTTGTTGTTGTTGAGATGATGAATTGCTCTTTGAACTTCGCCAATTATAAAGGGGGCTGCATTAATTGGTAAGTCCTCAGCTACTGGAGGAATAGCATGGTCATGGATGGAGTCGTGTAGTTCTGGTGCAGTTTTGTAGTTCTGGTGCAAGTGGCAGTTGTCACTTGTCACGCTTGACGATGCACATCCTGGCATCAGAGTCCAGCATGGGTCTGATTGCTTCCGCCCTGCACCCGCCCAATCACTTGGCCAATTTCCCCACAACCCGACCTGACCCGAAGGCACAATATCTGCAGCCCGACCCAAACCCACATATCTTAATAATAATAATAACCATGACCAGTGAAAACGTCTCATAATGATCATGTTATACTGAGTGATCAACCACATATTTGGCTCAAAACGCATGGGATGGAGTATGTAGCAAACCACATTGCCACGGTTGTGGCATTGCTGGGCAAAAAATATACAACAAAACTCGCTACAGTGCGGTTAAACAAAAGGCCATACAAAAGAACATCCAGTTTGTGTAGTCCGCATGGACTGGAAGCGTAAAGGGGGGTTCAGCGTCAGAGTACTTCCAGAGTTTCTTCTGCCGTGTGTACCCAGCCTCTACTGCAGGAGGAGCCGCTCTGCTCCCCCTGTCATTGCCTGACAGTGCTAACCACGCCCCCTCATGGCTCACACATCCCCACCGCCCGACTGAGGCCGGGGCGCATCCATCTGAGCTGGACAGAGAAAAAGTTGACCTAGGCTCAATGCCGTTTGCAATTAATGTTGTTGATATCGTAGTAAAACCTCTGATCAGTAGAAAGTTGGACATAAAAAGCAATCTGGCACTTTTAACTGTAAGATCTCTGTGATGGAAAATCTGGACGATCAATGAGCTGTGTTGTCCGGGGCAATCACCCCGGTAGGGTTTCCCAAGGCAAAGTGGTCCCAGGGGAGGGGCCAGACTAAGAGTGATTCAAAAACCCTAATATGAAAAGGCTTCACAAATTTATGGTCACCTCGCCCCGACAAGGGAAACCGGGGCCCCCTTCTGGAACCAGAGCGGAGCCTGGGAGGGGTGCTCGTTGGCGAGTGTCCGGTGGCCGGGCCTGGATCCACGGGGCCGGGCCAAGTCCGAAACGATGACGTAAAGCCGCCTCCCTGTGAGCCCACCGCCTGCAGGGAAAGTCAATGGAGTCGGGTGCACTGTAAACAGGGCGGTAGGCAAAGGTGGGATCCAGGTCGTACGGATACCCAGCATTGCCGACTGGTTTCTAGGCACGTGGAACCTTGCAGGTGGGGAAGGAGCCAGAGCTGGTGCGGGAGGTGTAGCGGTACCAACTAGATATGGTTGGACTTACCTCCACGCACAGCACTGGTTCTGGAACCAAACTCCTGGAGAGGGGCTGGACTCTACTTTTTGGGAGTTGCCCAGGGTGTGAGGCGTCAGGCGGGTGTGGGGATACTCAGTTCCCGGTTGAGCGCCGCTGTGTTGGAGTTTTCCCCGGTGAACGAGAGGGTCGCCTCCATGCGACTGCAAGTCGCTGGGGGGAAGGCTTTGACTGCTGTGTGTGCTTATGCACCAAACAGCAGTTCAGAGTATCCGGTATTCTTGGAGTACTTGGAAAGGGTTCCATCCGGGGACTCCATAGTTCAACTGGGGGGCTTCAACGCGCATGTGGGCAACGATGGAGAAACCTGGAGGGGGGTGATTGGGAGGAAGGGCCTGCCTGATCTGAACCAGTGTGGTGCTTTGTTGTTGGACTTCTGTGCTAGTCATGGACTGGCCATAACAAACTGGCCATGTTCGAACATACAACATAAGTGTACCTGGTATCGGACCACCTTAGGCCAAAGATCAATGATCGACTTTGTTGTCGTATCAGCAGATCTGTGGCCAGATGTTTTGGACACTCGGATAAAGAGAGGTGCAGAGCTGTCAACTGATCACCACCTGGTGTTGAGTTGGATCAGATGGTGGGGGAGGCTTCCGGACAGACCTGGTAAACCCAAACGGTTAGTGAGGGTGAACTGGGAACGTCTGGTGGCCTTGTTGGAGGATGAGTGCCCTGAACAGAGTTCAGCACACATACTTATGCCACACAAACCCAAGGTGTTGTATATCTGGAGTTAATGATTAGGCAGACTTTAGGCTATACTGCATGGACAATGTTGTTATCTTAAATAGTTGAGAGTGGGTGCAGGTTCATGGTGTTTTCCAAGGAATAAACAGATTGTCTCCTAAGGCCGATACTTTTTCGGGCACCTCAGTATTCAGTGATACCCCTTTATAATTGGATGAATCAGCACCCTCTTACATCACAGATTCCCTATTGTTTTATATTCCTCCATGAGCCCTTAGGTCCTCTGCAACAGGTCTTTTAAAAGTTCCAATAATCCCCCAAAATTTGGCGATGCTGCCTTCACACACTATGCACCTAAATTATGGAACTTCCTACCAAAATGTTTTAGAGAGGCGGGCTCAGTGGACATTTTTAAATGGCAATTGAAAAAATACCTTTTTAATATTGCTTAGAATTTGCAACACTCTTTTTATGACCGTTTTTTTCATCTATTATTTTTTATTGTTATCAATGTAGTACTCACTGTTTTATTTTCTATTTTGAATTACTATTTTGAATTGTGCTGTGCTGATTAGTTATATTTTACATTCTTTAATTCCTATTTTTAGTCCATGGGGTTTATCCCCCCCTAGAACTGTGTCTGGCGACCTCCCATCACTGGCGAGCACGGTGCACCTTCTGCATTTCCCTATCCACCGTGACTACGCATTTGTTACTGCATTGATAAAACCTGGCCAATCGGTACCTTATAGGAGGAAACATCAGGAGTCAGGAACTAACCGCAGCCTTAACCCTGACGTCGATGGTCACTAGCGTGTAGTCGTGAATATCCCCATGAATACACTAAATTGTCACCCATGACACCTCTCCCAGGGCCTTGGGTTGAACCAGACTATGGTGGATCAGGGTCTGACTACTCCCTGAATCCAGCAATGCCTGAAGCATACCCCCTTACACCATTACCGGTATCTGATATCTCCCATGCGTACCAGGAGTGGAAGCTGACATGGCATCCACCTCTATCACCTGCCTCACCTCCATCACAGGGCACTCGGTTGGGTTGTGGCCAGGCGTCAGGTCCTGGTGTCCGAGGGACTCGACCCCATAACCCCTTCCCGCCTCATTGCACCAACCAGGAGCCGGTGCAAACCGGCGGCCCTGCCCTATTCACAGAAGACGATCTCCATGGTAGCGGACTGTGTCGGAGATGCGGGGATGGGACCTGACCATCTTTGTTGCCGGACCGCGGTGGAAGCGCTATGTGATCCTTGGCCAGGTTGGTTGCCATTTCTAGGAACGTTGCCAAGTGTCACACTACCCTCTCAGCTGTTGCTGGGGGTAGTGCATTCACGAAGCCCTCTTTCAGCATCTGACGTGAGTCCCTCACGTCAGGGAGCAGCTATCGCCCCCTGTGGTGTCCATCATCCCTAAAACGTTCCCGGGGGGCCCTCTTTGGTGAGCCCGAGTATGTCTCCTTGCTTGCCGATGATCTGGGTATGACGAACGAGCTGCCACCGGTAACCCATGCACGGTGGCGAGCCCATCGTCTGTCAGTAGGGGAAGGAGGCGGAGTGCCCACTGGGCCACACACATGCCTCTGCCGCCGCCAGGTGGGGGCAGAGACGGAACACAACAAAGACAAGTGGGAATTAAATAAAGCCCAGGAGGAGGTGATAAATAACAACGTCCAGCAGGGGTTGCAAAAAGGTCCAAACATAAACCACCTGAGGGGGGCAGGAGGGGAGTCATCGGACGTGGAAAGTGGAAGGGTTTTAATTCCCATCATATCGCTCATGCACAAGTGATAAAGAACAGTGCGGAGTCCAATTATACATTTAAAGAGGGGTTTGGTGTGGAGACGTGGCAGAGTTCTCCCGTGCCGTTCGCACCCAGCATCTTACTGTGGGGAGAGTACACAGGTGTCAAATACCATTCCGTTAATTACAGTCATTCCCCACAGCTGCATCAATCGCAGGTGTTTTGCTGCTCTACTCCCCTCGTCTGCACCTGTCGACACTAACCACGCCCCCTCGCATATCACAGTAGCGTATATCAATGAATGGTCATCCAACCTTGACTTACATTATGCTATCATATGACTCCCGAGTTTTGCCTTCGACTTCCAAAAACCTTTGCGGCAAGCGGGCATTCGTGGGTTTTATAAGATGCCAAAATGCTTTTCATAATAATGGGTTGTTAATTTGATACAAATTAACATAACAGGTAGCAATATTTTTTCCTTCTATGTCATTGGATGGGCTTACCTTGTCGTGCACAGTATCATGTTATTTGTACCGCCGTAAAGGCCACTTTATCATCTTTTACCTATCATAGGGGCATCCAAGAGGGGACCTTTGCATTTATTTTCGAACATGGGGGCACCAGTGGTGGACTCAGGGGTGATTTCCCTGAGTCCACCAGTGGTAGTTCTACACGGGGGCGGGGGGTTAAAGGTGCAGTGTCTATGATTTAGTGGCGTCACCACTAGAAGCCACTAAATGTATAAATGTATAACTTGAATGTGTTCCAGATGGTTTATATGTTCTAGATTACAGAAAGAACATGTTTTGAGACATTTAACCGGTTCTTTATGTTTAACATTGGGTTCTACATGCTTAATGTTGAAGTGATATAGATGTTTAACAGGTTCTACATCTTTAAGGGTAACGTGTCCTTGATACTGCTCCAGCTGTTTAATGAGTTTGGGATATTTAATGTTAACATGTTCTTGATGTTTCAAATGTTCTAGATGTTTGCCTTTTAATGTGTTCTATATATTTAACGTGAATAGGATTTTTATGTTTTCTACATGTTTAACATGCTCCAACTGTTCCAACACGTTAATGCGCTCAAGAGGGTTAGGGTAACTTGTAATAAATAAAACATTGTGGGTAATAGATAATACATATTGAATACAATTCATCAAACTGATCAGAAAGTTTTGTGTTTGCATGTTTCTTGTCAGTCTTGTTATTCAGAAAATGTACATTTTATTACTTCCAGAATCCTCTTCATCATCGTCATTACGTCACATGGGTTAAAGGAATTTTCCTCAACATCTCAACTCTGGGATACTAAGCACAGTGACTGAGCAAAAAAAAAGAAAAAAATGTAACATCAATGAATTACTTAAGCACAAATAAAAATGAATGCAAACATTTAAATATATAAATGACATTAGGTGAGAGGTACAACATTATCATTACATTGGCAAAACCATAAAAAGGTACAGCATTTAAATATAGATATATAAAAGTATTTCATTTAAAAATAAAAGCAAAATTTGTTGAATGCAGTAAAAAATCCTGATGATAATCTTGTAAATATTGAACGTAATGTATTATTATTTATTCCATATATTATATATAATTTAAATATATATGCTCCTTAGGCATAATAATAATAATAATAATAATAATAATAATAATAATAATAACATAAAATATAGAAATAATAAGAACATAATAACATTAGTCATAACAATTGTAATAATCATTATAATAATAGTGGCCATAATAGTATCATAGTAATGATAATACCATCACAATGCAGGTCTCTAAGCATGAGTCTCATTCTAGATGTGCACACAAGCAGGACATTTTAATAATAAAAAAAAGACTAAAGGGAAATTTACCATCACCATGTCAATCTTAGCCAAGAGGAGCATACCACTGTTGACCAATAGGAACGCTCTGATACCAGCCAATAGAAGAATAGCAGTATCAGTCAAATGGAACAAACCAATGGTGACCTACATATCCGCCAATGGGGACACACCAATATCGACCAATGGGGAAAATTATGTCGGCCAATAGGGAGGTAGCACATTGATGAGACAAATTAAAATTCCAGCCCTTTATGTTGTATTTAAGTCAAGGTATGAAACCATAACTCTCTCATAACTATCGGATGTGGACTGTGAATGTAAGAATATAAATGTCCACATATCTTCCATCATTCTGACGTGTCTAAAAATACACAAAACAGTAATGTGTTAACAAAATCAAACTCAACGAACTAGTTCATAGATCGTGAAAGTTGCATACCCTATTTCAAATAACTGATGTCAAGTATCGGTATTGGTGTGTCCTTGAAAATTGGTTTCCTGTTTCCAACATATTTCTACATCATAACAATACATCTTCATCTCCATTTAATCTTCATCTTTGTCATCCTCATCACCATTATCATCTTCATCCTTGTCGGGGTCTGACTTATATAAATATCACTATTCATCCAATTGATCGACCAATAGAAAACAGAGTTAAATGGAGGTTTGCAATATTTACAACTGTCTACTCTGTCATCCTCACAGCATGAAGAGTGAGGGGGGAATATTACAAAAGCAAACAGACAAACAGATTCAGTTCAATTTCTGGAAGAAGGAACAAGAGGAAAAGTGTTTGGCATCTTTTGTTTGTTTGGGTTCACAGTTTGTAATCTCACAGTTTGTTGTCTGTTTTAGGCGGTGTTTCAAAGGTTTTCTTTGAAAAGGATCTGTGTTGAAGCAGCCCCTGAAAAGGATTGGTTAAGAGATCCAATCCTATCTGTGGGTTAAGTTTGTCTGACTTCCTGTGAGGCCCA
>OMOU01044913.1:0-12479 GCA_900312585.1 Malacocephalus occidentalis
AACCTCTCTCCCCATGCGATGTGTCCCCTATCTCACCCTCTTTGACAGCCTTCACTGCCTCCCCGATTGGTCTCCCTCTCCCTCCACATCCACATCCACGTATGTCGTGTGTCAAAACATGCTTGGTGGGAAAAATACATCCTCACAGCGAAGCAGATGAGTGTTCGGGTGTCCCGCCTACTGATCCACTGATCCACTGATCCACCGATCCACTGATCCACTGATCCACCGATCCACGATCCACTGATCTCCTGATCTGGCCCACAGAGAAGGAGAACCCGTACGAGGATGTGGACCTGAAACGCAGGAGCCTCGTGCGGAAGTCGTGTCTGTTGCCAGAGGGCAACCGAGCCTGGAGCTCCATGGAGAGAACGCTGAACGCTCCTCCTCAGGTACAGCCAGCTGTGAGCGCAACCGGTACTAGCGTAAAATGATCTCTAGAATCACATGTTGCTTCTTGACAAGACACGTTTTTAAAGGTAAGCTTGTCTCAGTGCAATGATTTGGCATGCGGATTGACAACTAGTCTTGGTCATGTCTCTCGGAGAAAGAACACCTGCACGCAGAAACACAACAATAAAGAAAGCATCCCTTCCATACACATTATCGGTCAGTTCAGGCAATATTTCCGAACACGACAGAACATTTTTTTAAGTGAATTGTTCGCAGCATTCCTGAAACGTGAGACAAACATTAAAACAAACATACGGCCGCTATCGTGGACACGTCTGTCTGCTCGTCTCTCTCTCTCCCGTTAGCTGCCGCTGAAACCCAGCAGCCAGTCCCTGCGTCTCTGCGGCACGCCGGACGGGAGGAAGAGCCAGCGCTCAGCGCTGCTGTCCAAGCGGCACAGCCACGACGACATGCTGCTGCTGGCCCAGCTGGGGGCGTCTCCCTCGCCCGGCGGCCTGCTGGAGGATGGCCTCTCCAACGCCGGCGACACCCTGGCCTCCCACCGCCGCTGGAGGATCCCCAAGGTGCGCGCCGTTGGCCAGAACCCAAGACAGGCGACAGCACGCACGCAGCGTTCCAGATTCTTTATTGCCATATGTAACAAGTGGTTACACGGAATGGTTACTCCACAGCATTCCATTGTGCTTGTTACATATGGCAATAAAGAACAGCATGTTGCTGGTCCCAGTTGAATGATCAGCTACATCAGTACATATACATGCGTCTATAGGCCTAAAAGTCTTATCTGTAGGAAGGCCTTGAGTTTCTAGTTAGGGCTTTAGGAGGGTTTGTAGGTTTGTATGTTTAGCAGTGTTTTGTACATTCTGATTTCAGCCCTGTATAGCACTTTCCAAATTAAACACACACACACACACACACACACATAATATACACACAGACACATACACGCGTGCATTCTGCAACACACATGGCACTCATTTGAGATAATATTTGACATCCAGTGCTTAAAGGACCTGCGGCGCACTATTTAAGCATGTCTTTAAAGGACGCTCTGCTCCTCAGCTCGTACAGAAAATCAACGCTATTTACTGCACTAAACGGGGGAAGAAGCGTCTGAAGAAGCTGTCCATGTCCAACTTGGAGACTGCGTCTCTGCGAGGTAAGGGCGGTTGGATTTCCCTCCGTCTTCTGGCAAGGAGTGTAAATATTTGTTTTCCAGTCTCCCGCCGGGAAATTTGGCTACGCTCATCTCCTGGCATCAACACAGAATGTCTCTTTAACCCTGGAAATCTCTCCCCCTGCCTCCCCCTGTCCGCCTGCAGATGACAACAGCGAGAGCGAGAGTGACTCGGATGACAGGTTCAAAGGTAAGAGGTCAAAGCAGGCATGTGAACTCCAAATTCTAGGGGCGAGGTGTTATATTTTACACGTGGACATGTCGTGATTCATGTTGATCCTGGTGAAACTGGTTTTCCCTTTCGAAAGAGGACTCCGTAGAAAAGTGCTTGCGTTTGCAGCTGGATAAGCGCTAAGCTACACAAATATTTCCCTGGCATGTATTAGTAAGTCGGAAAGAGTTTAACTTTGTGTGGTCGTATATAAAGGAAGTTCTGAAAGGGTCGCAATTAAGAATGATTTTCATTTCAGTGATTATTTACTTTTGGATAAATCACTGGGTCTATAAATAACTAGCTTTGTGTTACCACAAAGCCATGTATTAAATTGGCTTGCTTTGTCTTTGTCTGAAGGGTTGCCAAAGAAAGTATTCATTTATAATGATCTGAAAGAGCGTAGAGAAACCAAAATAATTGCATGTCTGGAGGTACAAGCAGCAAATCCTTTCAGTTTTACTAGATCAGTCTTCAAATGATCAATTACATATCAACCAATTAACACAATTCCAATCAATTAGTTATCCATCAATCGACCAATCAAAATCCAAAGTCTATGCGGTGAGGGAAGACCTGATTGTATGTTGGTTCTACATGTGCCTTGTGTTGTATTGTGTTAACCGTTTATATCCCTGCTCTTTGCAGCCCATACCCAGAGATTACTGAAGCTGCAGTCCATCCTTCGCCGGGCCCCTAGCTACCGCACACTGGAGCTGCAGCTCATCGAGTGGCAGGAGAGGGAGCTCTTTGAGTATTTTGTGGTGGTTTCACTGAAGAAGAAGCCTAGTAAAAACTCCTACGCCCCAGAAGTCACCTATCAGTTCCCCAAGGTATACCCATGGCAACGCTCACAACACCGAAGATGGCTTTAAATGGCTGTTATACCGGCGGGTGTGTTTACATGCAGACAGGAAACCCGGTTTCTGCTATTCATTATTCTGATTATTTATAATCAAGTGTCATATATATACATCACACACGCAGAAATACACAGAAACACACAACGAGAGTGCGTTCGGTGTACGATGCGCCATACACCATGCGACGATGTGCTGATCTGCACTTTGGACCGATGAGGACACAAGTTATGGTTGGGTTTCGCACGGCTGTGCCTTCTTCAACTGACTGTAACCCAGTTACCATAGTAGCCATGTAAACTATATGCCGAACGTAACCTGGTTTCCCTTTCCATGGAAACGGACTGACTGTCGTGACCGCTCTATTCCCTGTATTTCATTACATTGTCATGACCATCCTGTTCCACTGGAAAGACTTTTTAGAACATGGTCCTCTGTAGAGTCCCTGATGCTGAGCAAATGAGGAACAATTTATTAATAATATCTAAAATGTTGGGTCGCCCAGTCAGTGTCACAAGTTTCCTTACATTCGTTTTGAACAACAATTAATGAATAATGAATGAACAAATATACAGAAATCTACCATAATGTGTTCATAAAGTGTTTTCATTCAAAACAAATACGCTATCCAAAAGTACTCTGGCCGTAGAGGACACCGGCCAGGAGCAACACAGAATGTTTTATCTAGGTCTTGGGTCCAAAAGGTCTTGGGAGCCCATTGTAAACATTTGCTACACTATGGCAACCGTTTCTTTTAACGGCGAACATGGGGCTTAGTTATTTAAAGATATCCTTTTTTTCTACGCTATTTCAGGGTCAGTTGAGCAGTGTCATCCCTTGGGAGCCATAGGTATGTCGATGACGTCGACGAGCTTCATAGGGAGAGGAGGGGTGGGGGTGGAAGCCCTTTCTTTATGGGAGAGTTGTTGGTGAAGCCAGGCCCATTCGCCATGCTACATGGGTCTATTGGAAGGAAGAAACCAGTACCGCACTTTCAATTTCCAGAGTGAGCTATTTGAAACATCTGTTCCTCCCCGCTCTGTCCCTCTCTCTCTCTCCCTCTGTTCCGCTTATTCCTCACCTCTCTCTATCTCTTTATCTGTCTCTGTTTCTCCCCTATCTCGGTCTTTCTCTCCCCCTCTCTTCTGTTCTCTCTCTCTCCCCTCTCTCTCTTGCTCTCCTCTTTCCGTCTCTTTGTCTGTCTCTCTTTCTCATCTATCTGTGTGTGTCTCTCTCTCTTCCTCTCTCTCTGTCTGTGTGTCTGTCTGTCTGTCTCTCTCTCTTCCTCTCTCTCTGTCTGTGTGTCTGTGTGTGTGTGTCTCTCTCTGTCTCTCTCTCTTGGCCTCCCTCTCTCTCTAACAGCTAGAGAGGCCCACCAAGCAGGTGAGGGAGGCGGAGCAGAGGCTAAAAGCCATCCCCCAGTTCTGCTTCCCAGACGCCAGGGACTGGAGCCCCGTGTCTGACTACAACAGGTAGGGGGCGGCTGGAGCTGAGTCACTGGAAGGTCTCCTGCCACTGTGGTTGTCCAGAAACCTCAATGTGTAGCCTTTAATGAGTCACAGGAGGCTGCGTGCTGCAATACACAGATTTGAGTGAGAGGCAAGATGGCTTCCCAGAAACATGATGCCAGATGCCTTGATGAATTGAGTCAGAAGCGGTCCAAAGACTCATGCAGAAGGAGGCGGACGGATATGTGGCATTCCTAACAAATGACACTCAAACAATGGCTGTTGAATGTGACCTAGAGCTCCGTTAACACAACAGCTGGGAAGTAGAAGTGGGGCTCTCTCAGTGGGGCACTGATGAAGTGTTATCTCTGCACTGTGAAGTGTGACCACTACACACCATGAGTCAGACCCCAGTGAAAGCCCCTTTGACCACGTCCTGGTCATCAGCAGTCTTAATGAGCCGGTGGGAATGCCCCCAACTGTACTCGATTTATTACCGTCCCTCAACAAACCAATTATTATTATTTTTTTACTCACAATCATAGGAGGGGAGAGGAGGTATACTGTACGCATTTTGCATGTGTGTGTGTGCTTGCATGCATGCCTTTGTGAGCTTAGTCCATCTGTGTGTGTGTGTGTGTGTGTGTGAGATAGTGTGTGTTGACCGTACTCCTGTGTGTGTGTGTGTGTGTGAGTTAGTGTATGCTGACCGTGCTCCTGTGTGTGTGTGTGTCTGTGTGTCTGTGTGTGTGTGAGTTAGTGTGTGTTGACCGTGCTCCTGTGTGTGTGTGTATGTGTGTGCTTGCATGCATGCCTTTGTGAGCTTAGTTCATCTGTGTGTGTGTGTGTGTGAGATAGTGTGTGTTGACCGTGCTCCTGTGTGTGTGTGTGTGTGTGTGAGATAGTGTGTGTTGACCGTGCTCCTGTGTGTGTGTGTGTGTGTGTGTGAGATAGTGTGTGTTGACCGTGCTCCTGTGTGTGTGTGTGTGTGTGTGAGATAGTGTGTGTTGACCGTGCTCCTGTGTGTGTGTGTGTGTGTGTGTGTGAGATAGTGTGTGTTGACCGTGCTCCTGTGTGTGTGTGTGTGTGTGTGTGTGTGAGATAGTGTGTGTTGACCGTGCTCCTGTGTGCTCCCCTACAGCGAGACCTTCTCCTTCATGCTAACCGGGGAAGATGGCAGCCGGAGGTTCGGCTACTGCCGGCGCCTACTGGTGAGATCCCGCCTCCCGTCGCCCCGGCAACCTCACACTCCTCCTCGTCACCACGCCTTTATTTGGACACGCAAAGGCGCCGTTTCCTGCTGAGGGGCCGTCGATGCGCGTGGGGCCGCCCACCAGCACACTGGCGTCCAGCCGGTGGTGCTGGCAGTGGACAAAAAAAAAGGCCCTTTCATTTATAATTGTGAGACACAATAAAGCGAGCCTCTCGCTAGCTGTAGCCTTTCATTAGCAGACGCAGGGTTAAAATGGACGTGTTGAGTTTTAATGAGAGTTTCTCAGGAAAGATAGGGGAGAAACCTTGAAACTTGTCTGTAGCTCGGCCATTGTGGGCCGCTCTGCCCTTAATGAGGCATAGCACCTCTTTGAAGTTTTACGTGGAGGCTGGCGTTGGCCTTGTGGTCAGGAACACTTGGTTTTCGCCGAGCGCTGTGTGTACCACACGCGGTCGGCTCGCTCGGTGGCAGGTCCCCATGTGCACGGTGCCACCGCGTCTGTTCTCAGGGCTTAGCCGGCCGCTTTGTTTGTGAAAGCGGTGTGCTTGTGTGTGACTTTAACGAGGCCAAAATGTTTGCGCTGTCGAGTCGGCAATAGGAAGGAAGTTCGCTCTAGTCCCCCCCCCCTCTCTGGGGTTCCTCTGGGGTTCCTCTGGGGTTCCTGTGTCTGAGCCGGCCACTTCAGTGATGCAAGGAGCTCTTGATGAGCCCTGGCCACAATGAGGTGGATTCCTGCTCCAGTAGCCCCCACCCCAGTGCCTAACCCAGGGGCTGGCAATGCCCCAGCATTCCTGAGACCTTGAATCAGCTTTGAGAAGCAAAGTTGATTTAATCATGCGTTAGGAAAAAGAAGTAGTCGAGGAGCAACTAGAAGGGAAGATTGCCTACCTAATATGGGCAATGGTCAGAGTGTCTCCTATGCTTGGGTCCTTTGTGTTAGCGTATATGCTAGTATGTATATTTGTGTGTGGTCTGGTGGAGTGTGTCTGTTTGTGTGTGTGTGTGTGTGTATGTGTATTCTATTGGAGTGTGTGTGTGTACTTTTCTGTGTGTGTGTGTGTGTGTGTGTGTGTGAGACATTTCTTCATACACGTGTGGATTAAACTCACTTAGGTGAGTGAGTGGCCTGTGATTGTACGCTGCTGCTGCGGAGGACGGGCCACAGATAGCAGCACTGGTGTTTCAGTGAGCTGGCGCGGGCATCAAACGGCTCTGGTTGCAGCCATTACCTCATGGTTGTGTTGCACCTCCGTACGGCTCCCAGATTCTCCCCAGATCACATTTGCGTGCAGTAAAAAATGGCGCCTCATTTAGCCGCGTAGCTTTTTTGGTAACCAAGCGGCGCGACGTTTGCCGGCATGAGTTCCGTTTGTGTGTGTGTGCGTTTACGCCATGGCGTGGGTCGGTCGTGTGTGAGTCATCGTCATCGCCGGCGTCACACAGCAGTCATGGCGTCTGCGCCGTCGGACCCGAGGCTGTTTTCGTTCGGTGTGTCTCATGATTATTCTGTTGCCGTCTCTGTCTCTCTTCCAGCCCAGTGGGAAAGGTCCCCGCCTCCCAGAAGTGTACTGCGTCATCAGCCGACTCGGCTGTTTTGACTTGTTCTCCAAGGTGATCTCAGCTTTGTCTTCTGTATACGCACACACAACACACACACACACACATGCACACACACACACATCTTGAACGGTGGTCTTAAGTGTTGTGAAGTAGCTGCGGTGAGGGATTGTATGACTCAGCAGAGCTTTGGCTGAAGTCCTGGTGGTCACCAGTCCTTATCCACGACTCCCCCATTAATGGGAACCTCCTTTGTAAAGTTGCCCTCCATAAATACTGGGATGAGTTGCGGAGACCGCTCGTCTATCTGCCGTGGATCTACCTCATTGCTTCAGTCAGATTTAAGGTGGTCTCTCCTTATTTTTGTTCCCGCTAAAACAAACAGAACAGTTAGTTTTACGGCCTTATCTCATTCAGGCTTAATCTGTTGAACATATGGACACATATGTTCGGCGTGTGTGCAAACCAGTACTATAAGCTATAAGTTTACACAACATTACAGAACATTTCTATTGTAGAATGAAAATGAAATTACTTCCCAACTAAAATATTTGTAAGATTACTCTCCTGCCGGCCAACTGTTGTTTCTTGCGCTAAACTAAACACTAAACTAAACACTAAAACAAATCAATTCAATTGGATGGTTTAATTTCTCGGTTTTTGACACAGAAAATAGCATTCAGTATTGTTAAGTTATTCATTTGTCTCCGCTAATTGAAAATAAAAACAACAAAATCCATTTCAATATCCTAATATTCAAATATTTGAGCTTCTTCCCGTCTTTAGAAATCCCCAGTAGTAGTACAGTATGTGTATAATAGTATGTTGTTGGACTGTACCACATTTGCAGGGGGTTACCTCCAGGGTATAGACCGGGTTCAGCCATTCTTATTTTTTTACTGAAAGGTGTGGGTGTTCTATTCTTTCACTTTACTCCACTAGACCTTATCTCACTACCTTAGACCTACTTAATGCACAGTTCCTTGTATGTAGTTAAATCCTTGTACATTTTTGATTAGTGTTGACATATGAATAACTAATATTGAATGCAGTGTCCAATTTTCTATATACCACCATAGGTCCCAAAAACACAATTGTGACAACATGTCTGGAAAATATCATTGATAAGCGTTACACAGTGAATGGCCTCGGTCATGAATGCAGATGATTCAGCTAACTGAATAGCGATCGGAGGTTCTTTAGTATGGGATGCAATTACTCACGGTGTCCCACAAGGGTCAGACCGTGTCCCCCTCCTGGTGACTATGTGCCAGCGTCCCCATGGTCAGATGTACTGCAGTCTATAGGCTTCCTTTACACTGTAGTGCCGAGGACACTCATCTGTACATGAAATCTGCAGCTGCAGCTGCACAGCACCACAAGCCCCGGGGAGATACAGTCCTGGGTAATGAATAGTTCCTAAAGCCCAACACCAGACCAGCAAAACAGAGGATTTCCTATTGGAAACCTCTACACGGGTTCAATCTGGTCATAGATCTGATTCCACGATTGACCCCTTACTTGACTTTCCAAACACATTGTACACTTCTGTTTTAACCATTTTAGAAATACTTCAATCCTAGCCTAATAAAGTCATTCCTGGGTCAAGGGAAACAGTAGACTGTTGTGGAGCTAGGTGACTCCTTCAGTGCTGGCTAGCAACCTGCTCACACCTGGACATGCTTTCCTCCTATGTTGAACCAAATACATTGCCAGTGTATTGTATATAAAAGTCATGTAAAGTATGTGCTAAATGTAGGACACAGTAGTCTTGGTTTTTTAGCATTTCTTGCACAAGGCACATTTGGAGGGTGAAAGTACACAGGAGCGAAAGTTCACAGGAATTTCGAAGGTCACGATGTGTGTGTGTGTATTTGTGTGTGTGTGTGTCATTACTGTTACTGTGTGTGAGACAAAATCAGTTCATATGACGTTGAAATTGAGCATTCCTCTTTAATACAGTCCATCTCTGCTTCAATTAGTTTTCCCAACATTCCCTCCTACGTATCACTCACAGAAAGGAATTCCTTCCTTTGTTTTCTTCTGCTTATGATGTGAAAACTGTTCCTGACGATTGCCAATGGTCAAAATGACACACTACGTTCCTCTCAGCTGAAATAAAACATGGAAACCCTGCTTCACGGTCCGTAAGCTAACCAGTATGACTGTGAGCAGTACCAAAACATCTGTGACCGAGTTCCCTGTTGCTCACTACTCACTCGTTCAAATATACTAGAGACTCTTGGAGGGCCGATCCTATCAGCCAGCATGTTCACCAGAGGAAGCAGAAACACATGGCAGACTCTTTGTGAAAGACTGCTCATCCGTTTGTGTGTGTGTGTGTGTTTGTGTTTAACAACGAAGGCAGACTTTAACCCTGGATGTCCTCCTCTCAGATCCTGGACGAGGTGGAGCGACGGCGCGGGGTCTCAGCTGCCCTGGTCTACCCTTTCATGAGGAGCCTCATGGAGTCACCCTTCCCGGCTCCAGGGAAGACCATCAGAGTAAAGACCTTCCTGCCCGGAGCAGGAAATGAGGTCAGGACCATTCAAATCAATAGTTGATCGCTCAAATTCGCACCACATTCTATAGTTTCATTTATTTGTTATTGTTGTTGTTGAATTGGGCTTCTATTCAAATATTATTGTGTATTGTGTGTTCTGTAGTGTGAGCGTGATAAGCCATTACACGCCGTTTTAAAATCAGTGTACCAGTTGGTACAGTCCACTGGGTCGGCTGGTAGACTGATCTAGTCATCATACATCGAGGGGGACACTCCCACTTGTGATGTCACTATGTCACAATGACAATAATAAATACTTTTTTCAAACCATTGTTATTTGGGATACACTCTCTAGCCTACCAAGTACTTGCGTTATTCATAGGTATGCATCGTTGTATTGTAGTTGGATATATACTACAGTTGATATATACTACTTAGTGTAATGCCATTCGGACCAATGTTGGCTCAAACCTCTGGTGCTCTCGTGTTCCCTCACCAGGTCATTGAGCTGAGGAGGCCTATGGACTCCAGACTGGAACACGTGGACTTTGACAGTCTGTTCAGCTGCCTCAGTGTACGACAAGTCATACGAGTGTTCGCTTCCTTGTTGCTGGAGCGCCGGGTCATATTTGTGGCAGACAAACTCAGGTAACTGCACCAGAACGCTTGTTAAGCGCACATTCATGAGACATATACGTGTTAGTCACATCCTGCCCCACCTACCATCACACATCGACTTTGAAGTCATGGAGGTGCTTTATTACACCAGCGACAGTTAATAATGCCTAATAAGTAGTCATTATTCGTAGACCTTTGACTTGGAATTTGGTTATGAGGGGAGCCGAACCCTAACACCACTCGTACATTGGTTTGCATTGAACAGCTGTCTAGGTTAAACACATTGCATGCATACTTCTGATGGGCTGATATGGGTACCTGGTCCCCTGCTGAGTCAGCGTGACACACCTGCGACACACCTGCGACACACCTGCGACACACCTGCGACACACCTGTCCTGCGTATTGAAAGTGTGTTAAAGAGGCTTTTACAGGGTAGTCAGCACCTCTGCAGTACCAGAAGGAAACGCGCCTGAAACCGTTTGTTTAAAGACGGGGGTCAGGGGTTGTGTTTGGTTCTCCTTTAAAATCACACCCTTAAAACAAGTCAGACAGGAAGCCCAGTGCTGCAGATGCTTCTGATTGAAGCGGGTCATGACCTCAGCTGAGAATCACTCTGAAAGAACAACGGGCTGATAAGATGAACATGTGGTCCGAGGAAGGGCCCTCCTTGTCCTCCACTCCCAGTGAGACTGCGTAGAAAGGTGTGCTTCTGCTTCTGGGGACGGGCGGAACCGCTCTGTTGGACGGGGAAAGATTTGTTTTCCTCTCTGGGATGGGGCAGCTAATCTTTTCACATATCGGGAGAACGGTTTAAACAAACAGCAACTGGGGGGCAGTGACTGAGAGAAGAAGGAATGCACTTCCTGTGTGTCAAAGCTCTGCCCCCTGTGATCTGGGACTGTCACAATGTGAGTAATGGAGCCAGATTCACTCCCTGTATGCACAGCAGCCCTCTCTGTCCCCTCGCTAGCTTGCGACACAAATCTTGGGCGTCCATCCCGCTCGGAATAGTTGATCGCCGTCCAGTTCTGAAGTGTTACAGTTATGACAGTTATGGGAATCAAACCTGTTGACCTGGTTCTCCGTGGGACGTTGGCGATAGATTCTTGAGTGGGATACTTACCGCATATCAACTCAAATAGCAGAGTAGACTGCAGTAGACATACTCTATCATTCTATTTAAAATGCGGTCTTGAGGTCTACCCAGGACTATATGATGTGCAAACGTTGTTTGAATATCAGAAGCAAAGAGCCTTTGTGTCTGTCCTGGACGCTTTTTAATAGTCCTTGATCGGAACACGCCCTGTGGTTTTCATTTCCCGAGCGAACCTTCACTTGTGTGGTTAATACTCGGATCTGTTTCTTTATTGTTCTGTTTACCCATGTTATGCTAAGACTCTCCCAGCAGGCTAACCAAAACCACAATGCATCTGCAGGTCTTGTTTTAAACATACATGATGCAGTCCTTCACGTGGGATTCGGTGGTTAAACAGTGGTAGGCAGCACTTTTTGAAGTTCTCTGTGATAAAGAGGGCCGCTTTGGACCTGCTAGTATATAATCCAATCTTAAAATAGCCACAAGCACAACATGATTTATCTTTTCTTCTGTCCCTTAAAATGTATACCCAGCAGGAAAAGCGATCCGAGCGTCAAAGCTAAATAAATAAATAAATGCATACATGTCATACCATGTTAGGGAACGTTTTCATCTTGGTTTGCTTTGTTTTCTATTGCTGTGCTGCCGTGTATTTTATCAAAGGTGCTTGTATTTGGAGATGTTTCAGTAGCTCAAGGGATTTAATTGCACCACACCATGTATCGTGAGACATGTAGTAGCTTACCGGCCGTGTCGGGACATCGGCGATGGCTCATCCTGAGCTCTGAACGCGACGAACAATCGCATGAAGAGTTGATTAACAGTTCCAAAGGGTTGTGCTAGCAGCAAAGCCGCGCTAACCCGCCGTGTCTTCAGAAACATCTCCTGAATGAGCAGGCATAGGGTTTAATGCGTGGTACTCTCAAGGTGCCTACAGGTTCAGCCTGTGGAGGACTTACCATACCCACAAGACATGCCTCTCTGGCTTCTAGTATTGTACTCATGGTACCAGAGTAGACCTTGTTCGTCCTGAGAACAGGGTTGCATCACGGTCTACCGGGTCGCGTGCGACTGCCTGTCTGTTGGTCTGTTTATGTGCACGTCGTCTCCACGCAAGCACGCACAGCATATCGTTATAAGCCCTAAATGACTTGTCCCGGTGCTGTGGTCCCATTTTTATGGATCTATACAACACAAGCCCGGCCTGCCAACTTTCCAGATATTAGCCAGTTGTCAGAGGCGCTGCTCGGCATGTCGTTGGCGCCGCTAATGAAAGAGTCATGTGTTCGGGTTGCATGGCTGCCGCTCCGCAGGGCGGCGTACTGAGACCTCTTCGTACAGAAAGCAGAACGGGGACTTTGCTCCCAGTCAAACATCCAT
>OMOU01044914.1:0-12327 GCA_900312585.1 Malacocephalus occidentalis
GGGAGGGCACGTGTGTACATGCATGGTGTGAACCGTGACAATAAAGACAGGGGTTGTCTGTCTGCTAATTATTATTATTACAGTTTACTTCCTTTTTGACTAAAAGAGCAGTGGATGATTTGTGGTCCAAAAGTAGAACCAAAGAACCAAAAGTAGGTAGGTTTCTGTCAGCCTCTGTGTTTGTAGACAATGTTGAATGTTGAATCAAAAGAAAACCAAGCTAAACAAACGTGATGTCGTCTACTAAGCTTGTGAGTTACTCAAAATAGGGTGTTGATTTATCGACGTCCAACTTCTGTAGATACCTTATCCCACCTTAATGATCTTCTTGTCTCAATGATGTTTCACAATAAGGGTACTTTTAAATTGTCAATGTATTGTAAACTGTTTGGATAAAGTCAGAATGTATGCGAGAAGTTGTTGCGCAACAGCACCATTTTGAGATTCACCCAAGGATTAATGAACTGTACACATTTGTAAGTCGGAATTTCCGAGTTACAAGTCGGACGTTTGAAGCGCAATGAAGTGAAGATCAAATGAAGATCCAAGATGGCTGCTCCGTGCATCAACAGTAGTGAAATCTGTAGTAATATCGGGTTTTTTTCCCGCACTTCTGCTGAGCTACCCTACCCCTGGGGGGGTAAATGTCCCCAGAAACACAACGTTATGATGTGTTTCTGCAAGCCTTTATTGACTTGGCAACACTGAGTGGAACACTGGGCACCTCCTGACCCTCGGCTATTGTGCCGATAAGCAAAGTGATACCATTCAAAGTGTGTGTTGTAAAATATTTCACGGGTAGAGAACAGTCAGCTATGGTTTCATATTAATAATGAGTTGTTGGACTCCACCGACTCACAGCAGAAAGCTTCTGTGAACACTTCTTGTGATGAAAAGATAAAGATTCGTAAGACTGTAGAGGCCTTGTATACTGACTACTCTATCTGAGCTATCGATTATAACATTAAGGTCATTTGCAAGCCATTTGTAAACTGATCTCCATATAAATGAATTGGATAACAGAGGAAACACTTGGCATGTGAGGGATTTTGAAAGAAAGACTGACAAATGCATGTGGAGCTTGTTGATGTTTTATTTTGGTTTCATATCACTTGTTCATTGCGGTTGTTTTTTTTGTTGTTTTTTTGTTGTTGTAATGGTAACTCATTTAAAAGGTCATTCATTTTGCATTAGAGTGTGTGGTTCGGTCGTGTCGACTGCTGTTTCTTTGAGATGGTCCACAATTAAAGGACTTGCTTGTTCTGGATCAGCGGTGGATATTACCCAGTGGTTTTTGTCATGCTCAGCCTTGTGTGAGTCCAAGAAGGTATGGGCTGTCACTTCATACTCACGGCCATACGCAGTCCTGCAAAGAATCACACTGTTCAGCTCTGAAATGTCACCAATAGAGGCGTGTCAATTTCTCAATGTGTAGTTTTGAACATAAACAGGTAATCACCAAAGGACTTGGTCACCCAGAACGGCAAGAGCCCGGTTTGTCTTGCAGTGTAAAATCAACACTTTGACATTAGCCTGTTGGGATTTCAATGAGAATATAATCAATGAATGTCAATTCACTCCACCGCCATCTGCATGTCAATGCTAATGCTACATACCTCAATGTATAGCAATGTATATCTCTGCCGATACTGCACATACCTCAATGTATAGCGTACACCATATATATTTATGGAGACATACCTATATGCACTCTGTAGATTCAGCATATTCCCTGTAGATTGTGTACATTCTCTTGCAGATTCTGCTCATACTGCCTACTCTTTCACTGTTGCTTCTACTTTTGCACTTCTGGTTAGATGCTAACTGCTAACTGTGCGTACTCAATAAAGTTGACTATAAATGACAATAAAGTTGAATCTAATCTAATGCAAGAAAGTGTGATAGGAGTATTGCACATACTGCACATGGAGGGATGCTGTGTATGCCAATGTCTTATAGTGTCAGTTGTGGCCATGAAGATAATATGGACAATGACGATCATTAAAATGGTTACTGAAGATCGGATTAGATTAGATTAGATTAGATTCAACTTTGTCATTGCACAGAGTACGCATACCAGTACAACGAAATGCAGTTAGCATCTCACCAGAAGTGCAAAGTAGTAGCAAAAGTGCAACAGTATAACAACAATATGTATAGTGAATATATAAGAATAATGACAGTGAATGGTAACAGTGACAGTAGCCGTATGAGCAGAATATACAGAGAATATACACCATCTACAGGAATATACTGAATCTGCGGCGTGCATATACTGTAGATTTGTCTATATATACGGTGAACGCCATACATTGATAAATGTGCAGAATATACATTAGGGTATGTACCGTATGGGCAGAGGTATCCTCAGAAATGATAGTCTACAGTTGATACAGAGTCTACAGGTTGTAAAAAGGTTAAAGGATTTTTCAGCCTTGAAGTATAACTGACTAATGCGCACAACAAGCGAGAACTCAGCCATGAAACGTCTGCAAACATCCCTACAGTCAGTTAGACCCCAAATGATGGGGAAATAATGTTTTCCTTTAAGACACGGCAGGACATCCAATATGGCAGAAATGAACACAACTGGTTGCGTGAATCTTAGCATAGCCCAAACACAGCAAAACACAGTATATCTCTCTGAAGAAATATTGAAACATAACATTGTATATTCCTAATCATCTAAAAACATAGTCAATTCATAAAGCAACAATGGCTCGGCCCATGAGGAAATGACGCTATTTCGAGTCAATATAGAGCAAATACGTATTCAGTCAAACTTACAGGTACAGGCAGACCCTCACATTCAAGCCTCTCCATTGGGTCAAAGTGCATAATCTTCCACCACGAAAGGAAGGAACTATCCTCATTTAAAATCACTTCCTGGAGGTGGGACTTCTTTGCACACTTGAATCAAAGGAAAAAAAGTGAGGCCGTCAACTTTGGCCATGTCCGAATTTGTTCACTTGTTCCCGACGTAGTGCACCGTTCCATTTGGGGCGTCACAATTTTGTAGCACAGTTCCGAAATCTGAGTTTAGAAATCTGGTTCCTATTGCACAGCTTAACACCCATGATGTGTGAAAATAAGTGTACAACTTCCTTTACACACATCATGTGTGTAAAGGAATATAGTGTATACTGACGTATATATACTCATATCTACGGAACTGTATAGATACTAAGGAGTGGGGGAACAAGTGAACACCTTTCAACAAGGCCAATGGGTGAGCAACATAACATTGTGAGCAACGTAAGCATAACATTAGCAATACATGCATTAAAGAGACAGAGACCACAGGCCTACACAATCATGGAATAGTGGTGTGTGTGTGTGTCTGTGTCTGTGTCTGTGTGTGTGTGTGTGGTGAGGGCTGATAACTGAATCCACCACAGGTGTGCAGCCTCAGCCCAGCCCCAGAATCTAATCAACCTGACTGGGGCCAGGTGAGGCTGCTTAAAGGACTATTCTACCACATCACGTTGTGCATTGCTTATTGTATTTAAGGAACATTTACTTCATGCCATTTGCCAACTTGAATGTAGTAAATATTCTTATATTGTAATTTTTTGTGGTTTTTGCTTGAATATTGTGTTGAAGGCAGCCTCTGTTGCGCAAAAAGATTCAAGAATTCTAATTGTCACATACATATGCAATGAAATGTGCAATAGAACAATACAAATATCATAATTGAAGGGAAATAACTCAGAACCCTGATTTCAGGGTGGAGCCCCGCTATTATTAATTTAGATTAATACTTTTTTTCAATGTAATAATGAATTATCTTTGATCATAAGTGACCTACCCGATACAATGTCTGCAGATCACTGGTCAAACACAGCTGGGGAGAATCATACAGAGATAACATGTTCAGGGTAGGCGAAAGGCAAGATCACATCACTACAAATCTTCTACATATGTAGTATGCACTGGGCAATATATTGATATTATGTCGATGTTGTGATAAGCGACTTGATATTGTCTTAGATTTAGGATATAGGTTAATATTGTGATATGGCATACGTGTTTTATTTTTAAAGGCTGGATTATAGTTAAGTGATGTCTATCTGCACTTAAGAATGAAGAATTCATCAAGTGAGAACATACTCAGTACTTTTCATTTATCAAGTAATGAATTGACACAGGATTATTCAGAAATACTGGGACTGGAAACCATGCTATATAGCGAAATATAAGGCTATCTTTAATAGGATATTAAATGACCTACATCGGGACTCGGGATAGAAGGCGCTTTCGAGCTGGGCTCTAAAAGGCAACGTTTAAAATGTTTTTCTGACCTGCCTTCGGCATGGAGAAAAAACAAATCATTGTCCAGCTCATCAGTTAGGCTGAATAAGCAACTGCAAGCTGACCGTAGCATGGTCAGGGCTACAATGCCACAGGTAGTGCACTGATGGGCCAATGCACCACAGGCTTCCAGCACACGTCTACCTCTACAGACAGAACACAGCCTTGAAGCACCCAGAGCCGAGCACATAATGGTCAGGCATGCGGTATTTGCTTACTCACTCCGCCAGCGAAACCGCTCATTGTTCTCAGGGCAAAGCTTTGCCCATAATGCAGAGGTGATCCAGCAGTAGCGCCATCTACGCTGAACAGGAGACACGGCGAGCATTGTAACCACCACCTTCTAACCCACCTTCACATTGGGACTTCGATTATAAGGTGGGTCAGTGTGCATGTGTACCTGCTGATGGTAAAGGCGGTTCGGGTGCAGGGGTGTACACTTGGACCAGCGCTAACGCCGCACGGGGCTTGGAGGACAGGGGCGGCCGGGTGCCGCGTCATATCGCCAGTGTCCGCGTTGATGCATATGGCCGTGCGCGCCCTGCTGGAGTCGCCCACATTCACAAGCATCACCGTGTCGCCCACGTGTAAGCCTCCATCCGTGGACACGGTGAGATTCACCTGGAGACAGATGCAAAACACACACACACACAGACACACTCACTGTTTACACACAAACACAGTGGCCAACACATGTCATCAATTGACATTAGAGGACAGTATTGTTAGGCGACACATACATATTACCTCCATTCAAAAAAAAGATTTACATTTGGTATTTGCAATATATTTGATATATTTATACAAATAAATATAGCTCATTATTATCGTGTTGTGGAATGTTGTCTGTGATTGAAGGGGTAAGATGAAGATGCTATTTTAAGGGGTATGGTGTGTGACATGTATCCACTAAACAGTGAGTTGTGGGTAACTACTTCACCTGCTGAAGAATGTTCTCGTTCAGGAAGTTACTTTTCTGGACAGCAAGCTCGCCCCTCGCCTTCCTCTTCAGAAAAGAATTCCGCTCCTCCTGAAAGAGAAACGCTTGTATGAATAAACAGTGTAGCTCACTCGGTCTACTTTTGATTTCTTTTACTTTTCCACCAACCTCTGCCACATACAAATCCTCGTTCCAGTTTCCCACTCGCACGTTCAGACGGTAACGTCCGACATTTGCCATGTCGGGATGGTGATCGGAAGAAAATAAGTCAAGCAGTCAGTATGAAGATCTCAACTCGTGTCGATGACATTTTGTGTTTGGGGGGTGTCATGGTAACGATCGCTAGAGGGCAGCAGTGGCTTACATCTCGGCTTACACCGCGTCCGGGGCTAAAGCCTCGGATAGTTTTTGAATAGCCGTGGATTTAAACTTAGACTACGGAGACTGACTGACCAAACATGACGACAAGACCATGACCCAGACCTACCGAGCCATATGGCTGGGGGGGCGGGTGTCTATGAAGCGTGTGGCTGATGAGCAATACATGTGATACCTGGAGTAGTGCGGTGTACCGGGCACAGGGTGACTTGACAATATTCCCTGTTGCCTGGGTCGTGGTTTGTCTCCTCCTCGCCACAATATATTGTTGATTAAAAAAAACACAACACGTTTCAGGTCCTCTGTGTGTTATTCAAGCAGCAGAATACTTCACAATTCACCCAACTTGGCACACGCACTAGTAATTAGTAAAAACTGCAAATATTTCTGACATCACATTTTTTCAATGACAAATATAATTGTTTAAGAAATGTACTTCTTGTTTGGATTACATTTGAATACATAAACAGAACATAGCATATATTAACAGAAACATAACTCATATCCCCACAGCATTCACTCTGATTCTGAAAGTAATTAATACATACAATTAATTTACAATTAATGTAATACTTATTTATAAGTATTACATTGCATCTTTACAATTAAATGTGAATCCTGGCCACAAGAAAGTCATAGGAAAAGCGACGACAACCCTAAATGAGGCTGTTTGAATGTATCTCCTCTTCCACTGTAAACCATATTCATTGTCATGTATTTGTCTGTGTCTCTTGTCTGGATCCACAAGTGTCCGACTGGGTCAGTATCCGTTGGCCCGACCTCTGGCCCGACCTTTGGCCCAACCGCCTTTTGTGTACGTCAGCCTTGGTGGGTCACTGTCAGCCTCTTCTTCATCACTTCTGTCATCTCCTTCCAGCTGCACGGTGAAAAACACACACACAGACACATTCAAATGTATTCATTTATTTATAAAAAATAATCCATTCCACAAATATTTGGAATGGATTATTATATTCGTCATTTGTGTATATGTTCTTCTTAACTGCTAATCTACCTCATATTACAACAAGAACACAAGAACACTTATTTATGACATACTTTACTACACAATGCAAGTAAATGTAGGCCTATGTATCCTTAGTTACGCACCATTATTATGGACTGAACAAAATGTACACATCAGGCAGAACCTACTGTCACACTCTTGCAGATGCAACTGCTCCACAATGCCTTACCTTGCTGAAGAGACATTTGTAAAGCATCTTTGATATCAGCACCGCCCAGTAGACGTGAAGAAACTGCAGCATGACCAGCATGCCGTTGAAGAAATAGTAGCCAAAGAAGGGAGGGTACAGCTCCAGCGGGTACACCCATGTACAGTGGATGAGCCTGGGCAGGGGCAGGGTGCATTATTTGTCCATAAATACATATTGGTTAATTATATGTAACAATGACACCAAGTGGTCAGATGGGGTACTGCAGTAGAAATTCACAATATTGGGGAGAGTCGTCTCCGCCCACCCCCACCTCCTCCAGACTCGAAGCTAACACATGTTGCCAGGTTGAGGACACCGAACGAACATTATGAGCGCTAGACAAGCCTAGCACAACATTACATGAGACGAGCAATAGTATTTTATTGTACGATGACTACATCAGTCTACTAGCCAAGTGGACCGATTGGTAGGCTTATCGATCCATCATACATCTGGGTGGACACTCCCACTTTGATGTCATTAGAGGGTAGTCACATGATAATCTTGAAGCAGTATTGGAGAGGCTAATCACACTCACACTTGGTGGTAAAATAGGGAACCTTTAATCTGAGATGTCAGGGTCACTTTATGGTTTAATCCAGTATATATTTTACATATAGCACCTTTAACATACATTTCTATCAAAAAGTGAAAGATGGAACAACGGGGGGTTAAAAAATGTAATAAAAAATTAAACTGGTATTTAGGTGCAAAAAGGTTCCCCCAAACAAGCAGAATTATATATTTGTAATACACACCTGTTAGGCAACAGTGATGATTCTAATATACATTCACAGCATCCATATGAATAGAATAAGCACAAAACTATTAGGCTTTGTCTATGGGATCATTCTAGTGACCTAATACTCACCAAAAAGGGAAAACGACCATTCTCGTCAGCGCAAAGAGTAAAGTGAACACCACAAACACGCCGTTGGCAGATCTCTGCCACTTGGCGTAGTTCAATATCTTTGCACCCTACAGGGATGGAGGAGACATGCTGAAGGTCAACAACCAATCGAGTGCTGTGTGTTTACGGCGTGGTCGGGTCTGCAGTGCACTGACCTCCAGCAGGACGTCCGCGCTGTCGTGGGTTGCCATGACGAGTGTTCCAATGCGGATATAGTTAGAAGCCCAGGAGAACGCCAGGAGAGTCAGGGTGGCGATGTGATGGATAACCTGCTCTTTGAAGTCCTGCACACACACACACACACACACACCCACACACCCGCACACACCCGCACACACACACACACACACACACACACACTATAATATTGACTGATAACTGATCAGCCCAAACAACTATCCTATATTTAGCCGGTACAATGTAAACATTGTCACAGAATTGATCACACTATTATTAAAAGAACATGTTTGTATTGAATGAAAAAAACATTTAGGCTCGTGTCATGTAAATGTAAGTATTGTATTTTAGTATCATTATGATCCGCTTACATAATGCCACGCCCACCTTGCGTTTCACGTCGAACGTCAGACTGAGCAGCAGAGAGAGGTAGAAACCCATCTCCGTCATGTAGTACCAGTATTGAGACGGCAGCATCGACTACAAACATATATATATATATATACAGTATATATATACATGTATATAAGTTACACACACTGGGGTACACACTCAAAACACAAAACATACAAGGAAGCATGTGCGCGCACACACACACACACACACACACACACACACATCCACGGTTTGCTGGCAGGCATAACTCACCTGTTTCGGGAAACCTGCCCAAACCTCTCTCAGATTGTACAGCCAAGGTTTCTGAAATGAACGAAACGGCAAACACAAGAGAGGCACCACAAGTGCACACGTTCTTGAGTGTGAGAAGGATATGAGGATGAGAAAGGAATATAAGGAAGGAAACAGACGGAAAATGGCATCGATACCGTAGGAGGATCACTACTTACATCATAGAGGGCCAGGATTCCCCCAGCAAACGCAACTAAGTAGAATGCACATCTCCAACTGTAGGGGTATAGAATATGATGCAGAGCAACGCCGGTGCAAACACACACGCGCACGCACACACGCACACAGACAAACACTCACCTGGCCTCACAGAACCTCTTGCGCAGACCCGCGCGGGCCTGGTTCCTCCGCCGCCTGAACCAGACCTCAACCCTGCGTTCAGACCAGCTTGTTTTCTTGCACAGAGACTCCACCTCAGCCTGAGGCAGCAGTGGGAGAGAGAGAGAGAGAGAGAGAGAGGGTGGTGGTGGTGGCTTTAGGCGGCGTCATGCTGTATGCCACGACGAATACAAACTGGCCGTCCTTAAAACGCTGACATTGAAAAACGGAACAAACATGGCACCGGCTAATAAAGATGGCGACCGGCACTAGAATTGACCCTTCCTAAGCCCTGCACCCCCTTTGCTCTTGCTGTCCTCCAATAGGCCAACGAATGCACCCCGTGCAGTTTGCGGTCAGAGGCGACGCTGTGCCTTCACACACCTGCGTTGGGAAGCGGGTCCCGCTGCAGAAGAAGCCGTCCAGCACGGCGCTGGTCTCGGGCGACACTCGAACCCGGTCCCTGATGCCACACGTGTCAGCTAGCGGAGAGGCCACAAACCTGCGGGAACAAACAGCCAACCAGAAATTAGACATTTTCTATCTCTGTCTCTCTCTCTCTGGCTCTCTCTCTCTCTCTCTCTCTCTCTCTCTCACACACACACACACAAACACACACACACAGACACAGACACAAGCAATGTATGCAATTCATTGTTTTACAACCTTAAATAAACTGCAACCCGCAATGACTTGACAGCTACCATGAGCAGGTTAAGGGGGGAAGGAACCTCGCGCTCAAAGAGTACGCTGGGGACCCATTAACTTTTTCTTGCGTCTAACCCCACCACCACGCCACCCCCCTCACACACACTGACAGCTGCGTCCTCCTCACCTCTCAAAGAGATATCTTACAAAGAGCAGCACGAAGGCACAGGGGAGCACTGCGTAGAGGTGGGCGGGTTTGGCGTAGACCCGTCCATCGTGGTCCCGGAGGTCGGACCATGAGACGTTGACGGGAAGCCACAGGCGTTCCCACCACAGAAGCTCGCTGACCCCCGACAGCATGTCTCTGTTGGAAAGCATACATCGACTGCTTCGATACAGAACCCCGTTCAAAACATCCAACAGAGTCGAGATGTCCATAGGGTTGCCATATGGTGTTTGTTTGCATGTCTATGGTGTTACATATGGTGTTACATATTATTTGGGTGACTGAGACGCTGATTTCAAAGGGCAAGACAGATAAAGACAGAGCGAGTAACGAAAACAGCGGAGGTGGCGTCCCTCCTCCCGTGGACTCTGAACACAGGAGATAGTGGAGATCAACGATCAACGTCCTGCGGAGACCAGCTGTCCTGCGTGTAGGTAGACTAGACTAGAAGTTCTAACAGAGGAGCTTCAGGAATTAAAAGTTTTGACTTTTTTACAGGAAGAGTGTCTCAAAAAAATCCAATATTACATCCAAATTGCTGCGTTACTCCAAATGAACCCAAAATGTGTGTATGTTAACTGGTTGCACACACACACACACGCACGCACGCGCAACTACATATTTGCGCACAGAAAACACCCACTTACCTTTAATGTGTCCTCTGTGGAGCGCGCGCCGTTTACTAATTTGAGCAGCCAGTCTAAATATTTCTTATCAATTGACGTTGGGGGACATTATTGTTCGGCTAACACATGCACATCACCCCCGTCGTCTGCATGCTATTACTATGAAGGTATTCCCTATTGAGGACAAACTCTCTAACGGTTCGGCTGAACTCTGTGCAAAGACCCCAGCATGTCGTTGCTGTACGCATGGAGGTATGCACGCCTGCTGTGAGGAATGGGCTGTACTTGTGTGTACTGTGTGTGTGTGTGTGTGTGTGTGTGTGTGTGTATGTGTATATCTCTGTCTCTCCCTATCACTCACAAACAGCTTCTTATCACTGCTCCGATGAGCGTACCTGTATTATCGCTCAGTTCATTAACGTCATCTTTGGGTGGGGGCGAACAAAGTGAGAGTGTTGGTTTGCATGTTGTCAGCTCTTTTGTGTGTCATGAACAGCTGATAAGGAAGATAGTAAGTAACAAGGAACAAAAGATAACTTTATGAAGCTTGGAAAGCAGGAAAGCCAACGTAAGTGGGGGGGTCTATGGCAATAGAGACGTTGTACTAATATTTCCCCAGAAGGTGGCAGCAGAGACGACCCAGTAACACCGTGCCGCCGCGTCCATCTCGCTTCCTCTCTGGAGGACGTGTCTGTTGTTATTGCTGTCACGTTCAACGGTTAACAAGCATTGGGTGTAATGCGTTCTTTTGAAATAATCAATGAAATGTAACAACATGCTGTTAAACACCACGAGCTTACGAATAAAATAGGGATAGCTACAATGTATTGTTGTTTTATTATAATTTTCATATGAACAAAAAAATGAATGTATATATCAAAACACTATGTATGAATAGTAGACCGAAAAGCAGAACTGTCTTGATTGACACTATTTGTGCATTATGGAGAATACAATTTCCTCTGTTCTACAGGGCAGCAGCTGAGACTAGTATAGGAGCAGAAGCTATTGAGTTCTGACTGTGAGCAGAAACAAACAAATTGAACAACAATATCCAAAAAAATTCAGTAGAAAGAGTTTCAGCTTCGATAAGTCTCAATGGTGATTTGTTTAGTGGCATGGCAAAGAGAGTTTCAGAGACCAGGGTCTGGGGTTCCGAATTGTCCAATACTCCATTTGTCCAGATCACCACTAAAGGAAATGATATGTTTTTAGAACTGATCCCGTAGTTAAAAAAAAAAGGAACTCCTGCAGGAACCCTTCCATAAGTATAAGACAAAAATGTTTGACTTTTGCAAGGACTGCAGACACAGCGCGATAGAGCGGCCGTCGGGAGAAAACGGCCTGAGTTGAGCCTTCAGCTACAAATGCTGAGGCTCCTCCGGACCCGGCCCTCTCTCTCTTCCCATCCGCCGCCCTGTCCTCAGAGCAGGCTGTCGCGTTTCAGTTCACTGGGAGACGGAGGGATGTGGTCTCCCTGCTTGGTGAAGCCGGTGGATTGGCTGGGCTTGACCGCTCTGTCCTCGGCCCCAGGGCCTCGGTGGCGGGCGGGCAGCGTGGAGCAGCGGCCTTTGGCCCTGCTGCGCGGCTCCTGGGGAGGAGGGCCTTTCAGTTTGAAGAGTTCATAGGAGAGATGGGCTTTGGGCGACTCTGGCTGGGCAATGGGTGACTCTGGCTGCGCTAGAGGTGACTCTAGCCGGGCGGGGAGCCACTCTGGCTGGGCTGGGGCTGACTCTGGCTGTTGTAGGAGTGACTCTGGCTGTGGTAGGGGTGTCTCTGGCTGTTGTAGGAGTGACTCTGGCTGTAGTAGGGGTGTCTCTGGCTGTTGTAGGAGTGACTCTGGCTGTAGTAGGGGTGTCTCTGGCTGTTGTAGGAGTGACTCTGGCTGC
>OMOU01044915.1:0-12897 GCA_900312585.1 Malacocephalus occidentalis
ATGTCAGCACCACCCCACGCATAACCATTGCTGCTGTTCTCTAACACAGCTATCAAGTTGTAAAAAGGCTTTAACCTACAACTCATTCAAATACTAAAGACCACTAGCATTTGGCATGCAGTTTTCAGTCATACAAATCAGTCATTTCATTGCATATGTTTTTATTTATAATTAGAAAAGCGAAAACTAAAAAACTAAATTAAGACAAAACAGTCCCAGCATAAAAGAAAAATGGTGCAATTCCTGCAATAAGAGCAATTCTTGAAGCAGAGACACGGTGAGTTTGCCTATAATTGCCCGAACAAGGGAAATTTAAAATCACAATTCAACTTGTTAGTTAAAGCCAGAAGGCACAGATGTGCCCGCAGATTTCATATCACAATTATCATGACCAAAATGATCCTGGTTATCGGTATTATCACGGTTGTTAAAATGTGCTGAAATAAATCATTTATTTTGAATAATAATTTTTTATTTTTTTTTCAATGGCAATAAAATGACATTTTGACTAAATAACACTGCCAATATTTTAGTTGTTTTTGGTATACTTTGTTAACTTGAACTGCGAGGAGGGCCTGGCTTCTCTCCCATACATTGTATTGTTCAAGTGATTTCTCAAAATCTGCAGAAGAGGCTAATTAATTCATTTGACATCACAGCCACTGAGTGTTGTTGGCTGGTACACGCTATGACGGATAGTGTTCCAACGATTAACTTTTACTGAGTGCACTAGTAGTTCACCCTAACAAACGTGCATACAGAACTTCTTCCCCACATCATGCATTGAGCTAAAATTTAACAACTTGCACTGGCTGTGTAGTGGCTTCTATCTGAACAAAACCAACTTTGAGCCACTGCCCTAGCAGGACTGGGATATAACGCATCTGTCATCTTCGCTTGTATCACTCTGCAGACTCTCACAGAGTATTGATACATAACAAAAATATCTTCAACTAAAGTATCTGGATCGCCATGTAAAGTCTACAAAAGTGTCAGTCAAAAAGGAGAATCCAAAATGTGTCAATGTCAAATAAACAAACCAAAGGAGTTTAAAATATGCTACATTGAGTCGCAAATCGTGTGTGGTTGAAAAAAATTGTACGCGTTTACCAAGACGCCCTCAAAGCATTAGCTCATAGTACGTCTTGCATTCCATTGCATGGGGATAGATAATGGTCAGTCAGGGAATATACTATTCAATCCTCAAACACAACTTTAATGATTTAGCTCCAACGGGCTGTAAAGTAACGGGTGGTGGTCACAAAGATGAGTCGGAAGACGGCAACCAATTTGACACGGTTCTACTAACCGTCTGGAATGTCATGCTGGTTCATCATGAACCCAGTAAACGCTACATACTGACATGCCATTATGCCACCCCCACCCACCCAATTCTCTTTGGAGCTACACTGATTTGATACATGGCCTCTCTGGACTCTAATTGAGGGGAATCCGTCGTGGTTACAGAGAACTTTAATCCCTGCCTACTGTATGTCACCCTAACGGAGGCTGTATGCTCAGGATGGACATTTCAAGCATGCTGCTAGTGGCACCTTCAAATATATGCTCCTCGAGTATGCTACACCAGCACTTCTGATGTAGCTTTGGCATCAGCAGATAGGAGTCTGCAAGTAAGGTTTCACTTTTCAGACAATATTTTTCCAGGTGTTCCAAAGCTACAATAGTAGAATCCATAGACCTAACATATAGTTAAGCAGAATGAAGTAGGTGAAGAAGCAGGTCCGGAAGCAGGCAAGGTTTTCCCTACCTTCATCTCGAAGGGTGAATCGTCCCATCTGGGGGAATTCTTTGAATGTCTCAAGGCATATGGTCCCTGCAGTGCGCATTCGTGCGATGCACACTTGGTCCTGTTTGACAAAGCGTGGCCGTGTCTTGCTCTTCTCACCAGATTTTTTGTCCACTAAACAGATTAAGGCCTAGAAAGGAAGAGGGCTTATTAAAATCACCATTGTATATACATTACAAAAAGTATACATTTCACATTGTTAGCCAAACAATTAACGTTTGAATGATATACAACTGTCAACAGTATGAAAACACTGTTAGAGAAAAAACTCCCCATGCCATTTACTCAAATCATTTACTCAATTTTCTGAATTCACTAGCTGAAAATAATGAGTTTTCAGGTGAGGGCGGCTATATTAAAAAGGTACCGTAATTTGCACTTCTTCAATACAGGTGTGGATGTGTAGTACTGCATTGTAACCAGGACAAATAATGGACTTATGTTCAATGATGACAATCTAAAAGGGGAAAATAATGAGTTGAATGAGAAAATGCACATTTTTTGGTTGGTTTTTAAACAAACATTTCCACTTCCATCAACATCAACAGTGCCACTAGACATGGTGCCTCCGACAGCAGGAGGAAAATAAAAATAAAGACAATTCTCAATGGGGAAAACCAGGGACAACAACTTTCCCTAAAAAGGGCAACATAATAATTTCAACAGTGATTGATTGCTTTCAATGTACAAATAAATATTTGGTGTTTGCCAACCTGGGCATCGAAGGTCCTCCCCGAGTGGCAGAGGTTATCGGCAGTACAAAGGATGAAGCCAGGCAGGATCTCTTCCTCCTCAATACCTTTCAACCGCAGCTTGAGGTTCTCTCCCGGCACGGCATCTTCCGTCTCCACGTCATCTGACAGTAGACTCAGCACCTCCACCACATGCTGCAGCAGGGAGAGGTTTCAAACAAGTGGCGCTCAATTAAAAGAAAAAGAAAGGCACTCATTGTTATCACATCTCTACAGGCACCATCATTTGGAGCTAGATACCCACCAACCAGTTTTCCACTCCACCCAACAGTTTAACTGGTGGGATGCAGAGGGACACATTCGCAGCACAATAGCCGACTACAACATGCAGTGCATCCGGAAAGTATTCACAGCGCTTCACTTTTTCCACATTTTGTTATGCTACAGCCTTATTCCAAAATGGATTAAATTCATTTTTTTCCTCAAAATGCTACACACAATACCCCATAATGACAGTGAAAAAATGTTTTCAAATGTGCGCAAATTTATGAAAAATACAAAACTAAGAAAACACAAGTATTCACAGCCTTTGCTCAATACTTTGTTGATACACCTTTGGCAGCAATTACAGCCTCAAGTCTTTTTGCATATGATGCCACAAGCTTGGCACACCTATCTTTGGGCAGTTTCGCCCATTCCCCTTTGCAGCACCTCTCAAGCTCCATCAGGTTGGATGGGAAGTGTCGGTGCACAGCCATTTTCTGATCTCTCCAGAGATGTTCAATCGGATTCAAGTCTGGGCTCTGGCTAGGCCACTCAAGGACCTTCAGGTGCATTTTGGCAAACTCAAGGCAGGCTGCCATGTGCCTTTTATTAAGGAGGATGATGGAGGCCATTGTGCTCATTGGGACCTTCAAAGCAGCAGAAATGTTTCTGGACCCTTCCCCAGATTTGTGTCTTGAGACAATCCTGTCTCGGAGGTCTACAGACAATTCCTTTGACTTCATACTTGGTTTGTGCTCTGACATGTACTGTCAACTGTGGGACCTTGGACAGGTGTGTGCCTTTCCAAATCATGTCCAATCAACTAAATTAAGCTGTAGAAACATCTCAAGCATGAGTGGAAACACGATGCATCGTGCTCAGTGGAAACAGGATGCACCCGAGCTCAATTTTGATCTTATGGCAAAGGCTGTGAATACATGTGATTTCTTATTATTTTTATTTTTTTTCATGTTGTATTTATGGGGTATTGGGTGTAGAATTTTGAGGAAGAAAATGAATTTAATCAATTTTGGAATAAGGCTGTAACATAACTAAATGTGGAAAAAGTGAAGCGCTGTGAATATTTTCCGGATGCACTGTATATACACATGCATATACACATACAGTATGCATATAATATATTTATATTTACAAACATATATAAACATGTAATTTGAGTGGCACATTATACATAATACAATAATACACCAACAATATACATAATAGTTATCTAAAATATAAATGTAAATGTTAACTGCAGAAGTCTTTTAAGTGAGTAAGGGTACGAGGGTACGAGGGTAACAGTAGCAGAAATATGATATGGCATATCATAGCAGAAATATCATGGCAATACAGAAAAGTTCTTTCCCAAAAAGTATTTGAATCTGGTAGTCCGTGCCTGGATGCTGCCGAAACGTCTACCAGACGGCAGCAGGGCGAACAGTCCATGGACTGGGTGGCCATATTAGTCAATGATTTTAGGGGGAGAATTGCCCCACGGAATGCCGTCTGGCCTTGGAGACTTCCATAGGTTTATTCCATAGGTTTATCCCCCATGGATGGGATAAAAGCGGAGGAACAATATCACGGCGACACCTATGGGGGCGTGTGTGTGTGTGTGGGGGGTGGACTGGGAGGGCCGCCGTGCACGGGTGTACATGCATGGTGTGACCGCGACAATAAAGACGGGGGTTGTCCGTTCGCTAATTATTATTATTATTATTATTATTATTAAATCAACATAAGTTGATAAGTCAGAAGGTTGAGTTAAAGGCTTGTAATGAATGTACGCTAAATTATGGTAAAAAAAAAAGTATATATTCGTGGAGGTGTGTGTGTGCTGGCCACATTGTAAAACACACTTCAATAAATAAACAAATCAGTTCACCGATGCGCATTGGTGAATACGTTACCCTGTTTGGCATCATGACGAGCTGCTGTGCTTTGTAGATCAACCCCGACTCTAATTTTCCTAGAATTACTGTGCCCATATCCTGTCAGAAAAAATATATAGAAAACATTTAGTGCAAAATATGCACATTATTTTTAATTGTGGCAAATCCGATTGGACTTATCCATACAACCAGCAGAAAGCCTTTCTTCAGAGCATCCTCCAAAGCAACTCTTGCAAAACACATGAACGAATGTCTCAAGATCGTACTGAGGTAGGTACTTTCATACTTTCTTTGCAACTGGCCTGCTAGCTTTAGTGATAAGGGTCTACCTGCCTAGCCTTATAGAAGACTCGTCGAGTGCACGAGCAGAGAGCATGCAAGTTGGCAGGAAAATCAGTAGACAGGCAGGTAGGCCATCCAGACAGATTTTTGTTGTTGTCAGCATTTTATTTATTGCCATCATTGCTATTGGGATGTAAAAGGAACTCCAAGAGATACCAAATAACTTGTTAAATTACTCTCCTACCCTGCCATTAACATCCATTGCCACTGCAACACACTTAAAAGCCTGGGTCACGCATTAGCCATCCTATGGTTTGAAAACAACATTATGCATAAGCCGATGATCCTTACCTTGTATTTGTCTACAATGGGTAATCTGACAGGGCCATCACTTGATCTGTTCAAAATTGGCAAACTGTCCAGATGTGGAATGAATGGCAACCCTCTGAAATCACAGCACAACAATATTGACATGAGACTTGTCAACATGGCAAACAAAATGGGAAATCAGCATTGCTCAAATACAGATAGGTCAAACTGTTCTGCTACATTGAGAGACATTGATATTTTGATTTGATTTTGATGGTGGTAATGCAACAACAGGGTGCCTGGATGAAGTGGGAACAGGCGATTGCAAAAACTGTCACTGACTGGCAGGACATCTGGAAGTGGAACCCCCAGAGGGTCATGTTTTTGATTCTGGGAGTCTAATAAGTCCTCTCCAGCGCATCCAACCAGTTCACATAGGGCAAATTAGAAACCCCTACATTCCCCCGTGTTCAAAGACTGGAAGCCTTGAACACATTCTGAGCCACTGCTTCAAGGCACGGGGCACAATCGCTGGAAACATGACCAGGTCCTCAAGACCATCAGAGTGGCAATCAGCAAGGGAATCAGCGACAAAATATACGCCTAATGCTACAGTCAGGGAGATCACATTTGATAAGAGAGCGGCCGAAGAAAAGACATAAGGAACACGGGAGGATTGTTGTCAATAGCACGAGACTGGGTGATGACAGTTGACAGCTGAAAATCCCAACACATCATCCAGACCTCATTGAGACCAGGCACCATATTGGGCTCTGATGCTACCAGACAACATATCCTCTTTGTGTGCAGGAGAGGATGGAGGAGGTGCAGGACATGAAGAGGATGAAGTATCCAGTAGTGGAGGTGGGCAGCGGGCCCGCAGACAAACCACAGTGCCCAGAGCAGCCTAGTGTCACCCACAAACACTGCCAGCACTCCACTGGCCGGCAGTGCACAAAGGATCAATGACCGGATCTGCTCTTTGGCATACATACCAAAGAGCAGAGATCAGAGAACATCAACCAATTTAGGAATGCTGAGTAACAGATATTTTACAACTGGCTTGCTAGCTTTAGCTATAAGTATCTGCCTGCCTAGCCTTATAGAAGACCATGCACAATGAGTGAGTGCACAATCAAGCGTCTGTACAGAAGGGAGGAATACCAGGAATCTCTGGGTGCCTCAAACACAGGCGTGGTGAACCAGCTCATCAGAGGCAAGAGAGGGCAAAGGAGACCTGCTTATATTATGGATATCTTTCCAATGCTTATGGCTCAATATCCCACAAGCTGGTCGTGGTTGCACTGGACATCACATACTCCAGAGAGTGAAAGACCTTATACAGCAATTTCAGCTTCAAGGTATACTGTGGCCAGCCGACATCTGACTGGCACCAGCTAGCAAGTATTGTCCAGATGTTAACATTGTTCAGATTGTTCACTTGGTCTTAGACTGTTCACTTGGTCCTAGACTGTTCATTTGGTTTTCAGACTGTTCATTTGGTTTTTAGACTGTTCACTTGGTTCAGACTGTCATTTGGTTCAGACTGTCATTTGGTTTAGACTGCTCACTTGGTTTAGACTGCTCACTTGGTTTTTTAGACTGCTCACTTGGTTTTTAGACTGTCACCTGGTTTAGACTGTCTTGTCTTAGTTGTCCTAGTTTGTCTTTTGTCTTAGTTTGTCTTTTGTCTTAGATATTTGTCTTTTCTGTCTTTTTTGTCTGTACTGTTTCAACTGGGCCTGAGAGGCATGCAATTTCATCTGTGCTGTATGTCAATACAGCACATTTGACAAATAAAAAGAACTTTGACTTTGACTTTGACTTTGATAACCTGTCCTGCGCCCTCGCCGGTCACTTTTATTACTACAAACAGCGACACAATGAAAGGGAACAAACAGCGCCCCCCGTCGGTCACCTTAATTACTACAAGCGGCGACACAATGAGTGGGAACAAACAGCGCGCCCCCCGCCGGTCACCTTCATTACTACAAGCGGCGACACAATGAGGAAGGACAAACAGCGCCTCCGCCGGTCACGTTTATTACTACAAGCGGCGACAACCATGAGGGACAACCAGCGCCCGCCTCTGGTCTCTGTTATTACACGTTATTACACGCACTCAGACAATTCAGCGCGGCAAACAATCCAGTGGTGGGTTTGAGTGACCAGTTATAACCAGAATAATCCAGATAGGATTAAATAACAAAATTAGGTATTTCAAAACCAGAGATGTTATCCTAATCCTACAAAATTGGAGGAGATTAGGATAGGTTTGATGCTAAAAATCCAGATAATCCTGACTCCACTGGAAGGGTGGATCCAGCATGGATTCAAGGTTGATGTAGAGACATGTAAGACACATGGCACATATGTAATCATTCTTTTATTAAATGCTTTAGATTTAACTGTGCTCATGGAGGAACTATAGGAGCACACTTGAATGCTTAAATGGGGGGTTGAAAAGGCACTTTGCATGCCTGAACTACCTATGTGTGGAGCCACAGCGAGCAGGCAATTTCATTCTCGCCTGCATCGTGCTTCATAATATCGCTGAAGAACACAAGGTTCCTCATTGTGATGGAAGGGGGTGATCACTCACAGCCCCAAGTAGATGGCCCTGACCCACTGGCGGCACTGCAACCAGATGAAGCAGTCTTGTCAATGCGAGATGCTCTAGTGAACCATTATTTTTCTGACGGTCAACACAAATATTTGGATGCTGACATAACAGTTTTGTGTTTGAATTTGTATTTATTTATTCATTTTATTCTAGTGAGACATTTAATAGACATACTGTGTTGATTAAATGTATTACTTTGACCAACAGATGTCAGAACATCCTAAGACTGCAAATCTAGATTCTGTAATCATGATCTTGGATCAGAATGATCCCATCTCAAAAGTCTTTGAAAACCAGATAAAAGAGCAGTTTTATCTGGCATTGCAAAAAAGGATTACAAAAAAAGGTTTTGAAATACTAGGCCCAGATTATAGCCGATCTGTTGTTCCCAAAAACTCGGATTTAGCCCAACAGTGCCCCCATGCGGCGCTCTGGTAAACGCGCATCAAACGCAAGTGGCGTCATAACGTCATTGAAAAGCGACGCCACTCCTGCGACGCGTCCTTCAGAAAGAAAACAAACACATAATTCGTGTAGTGAACACTACACGTTAGTTTATCTTACCGGATACTTACTGCAGTTCACGTGTAGGCAACAGATAACAGTAGTCAGCAGTCAACAATAGTACAGTTGGAAGTTGAAAGTGGTTATAAAGGAAGGGCATGGCAGCTCCGAACTCGGCCGAGAGGAAGGCGTGCTGGGCGGCCAGGGATGACCTGTGGACGTGCCTCGACATCCACCAGGACCAGCCGGGCCCCTGCGAACAGCTCCAGACGCTCATGGACTCCAGGTGCCCTGCACAGTGGGTGAGGGACACGTTGTATGGTCGCAAATTACCTAATAAAGGCCTCTGCCACCAGGTGCGAGTGTGATGATGAGCCATTGCAATTAAGCAGTTTCAGATTCTCCCCTTATAACATCACAAGTAGGATTGTCCACCCAAATGTATGCTGGATAGATCAGCCTACCCAGTGGACTGTAGTGTCCTAGGCTGATCTATCCAGCATACATCTAGGGTCGACACTAGTCCCACTTGGCCCCCTAGGTTTATGGTTGTTGTCCTGATGTTTCCTCGTCTGTCTCCAGGGCAAATTGTTCTGCTCTGTTGATATTATTGAACCATACCCGTCTCCTTTCAGTATTAAGTAGTAGTTTGTTCGCCTTGATTTCGGATTACAAATTAAATTCGATCAAATTGGAATAAGACAGACTGCTGATGGCTATTAGCGCATTGTATATCCGCCAACATGGCCGCCTTCCGGTTTTCAGAATTGCCTTTGACGTCACTTGCACTCGCTTTGTACTTTGTCTCATTTGAGATTCAAGTGACGAATTAATAAACGCATTCATACCAAATAATGATTACTACCAGGCGTCCAGGATAGGGCGCACACGGACGGACCGACAAATTCCACGGTGAGACATACCGAGGAGGGATAACCTGACACCCCGCCGGTCACGTTTACGACAAGTGGCGACACAATGAGGGTCAACAAACAGCGCCCCCGCCGGTCACTTGTATTACTACAACTGGCGACACAATGAGGGGCAACAAACAGCGCCCCCGTCGGTTACCTTCATTACTACAAGTGGCGACCCAGTGAGAGGCAACACAGCGCCCCCGCCGCTCACCTTCATTACTACAACCGGTGACCCAGTGAGGGGGAACAGACAGTGCCCCCTCGCCAGTCACCTTCATTACTACAAGCGGTGACACAATGAGGGGGAACAAACACAAGTTAAAACTTTAGTAGTCATATTTACTGATCCAATAAAATAAAACAAGCTAAACAAGAAGCTGAAGAAAGTGATTTTAAACTGCGAATCATCTGAATCACCATGGGTAAAATATAGAGCTTGTTGTCCTGATGTTTCTACGTCTGTCCAGGTGAGTTACTTCACCAAGCGGAGGGAGTTCCTGAAGTTCAAGACTAAGATGGAGGAGGAGGGATTCACACCATCTGACGGCTCCAAGGAAACCTCGTAACACCACCAGGACACTGAACACCGGACTGGAGGACATGGGATGCTTCTTCTATTCCCTGGGACTCTATTTATTTTTGTGCAGCGGTTGAATTAAATGAGGTTCTAATGAATGAGTGATCTATGAAGAGACAGTGGCCTGTGTTGTTCCAGGACATTCCAGATTAGTTTTGTCCTCGGCCATCACTTGGTGTGGAAATGGCGTCCTAATTGTGTGAACCAATTCCTCAGAAAACAAAACACTGCTGCTATCTGCTGATTCCCCAGAGAAATCAACATGTTAATCCTCTTTCTAGAAACAACTTGTGTCTGAGGCACGAAATAACCACAACACGCTGATTTAATCGCTTTCTATTTTGTTTATTGTGATATTTCTAGCCCTGTTCTATGGATGTATTTGGCTTGAATTCAAAACACAAAGGCACATAATTGAAACGAATATTACAGTTGATCTTTAATAACAGGCGAAGGCATGTTATTCATGTTTTACATCTTGTATGTACACCATGTCTGTATCCGCTGTTGGGAAGTACGAAAGCTTGTGTGTTTGTGTGAAACTGAAATAAATAACCAATAACAATTGGAAATAAATCCTGCCCAATGTGTATATACTGTATATATACCACTATATACCATTGTAATGTAGTACAAATACAAGGTACATTTACATGATGAATTTGTGTACAAAATATAAAGCATATATTTTACATGGTGTGCCCTCTTACAGCCTGTTGCCAGGGCAACCACTGCTGTGATTAAACATCAGTGATGTCTCTCTCTGTCTCTCTCTCACACACTCTTCAATATACACGTCTGTGTAGGCTGGTTGTAGTGATGGCGAGACAGATTAGCTGTGGAAGTGGTGGTCCGGAAAAGGCACCTTGAGTTTGCGCTCATGTCAACAAGCCACTTTCCCACATTGATTGAGGTTAATGTAAGGTGTATACTACTCAAACCCTGGTTGGTTCTTTCTTCTACCTTCCTGCAGTGTTAGTTTCTCAGGTTCAGTGATGAAAGGTTCAAGCTTTCATCTCCTTAACATTCAGAAGCCAGTGAGTCGTTCATGGCCAGATCGGGCTCATTTCAAATCCACTTCACCACATTCAGCGATCAACCGGATCCTTCTCACACCACATTCTGCCATCAGATGTCCAGTTTTACATGAAACAACACGAGAAAACAAAAAACTTGAAATATAAGGCCTACTGAAACCTTTAAAGTGTCAAATGCCTCAAACTGTAGCCTGTGAGATCTTAACCAGTCGACTACCTTATGCTCTACTGCACCGTGCATTGAGGGAAGCAATTTACAGCCTATACACGTTAGTGATTGCATATTGTACACAGTACCCCCACCATACATGTGTTCACTGAGCAGAATTCACAGTGATTCAATCTTTCAATTTCAGGCACACAATTGTTAATGTTTGATGGCTGTCAGTTTAACTGCATTCTTTTGAAACAGTGTTTCAACATTCTTAACTGGCAGCGTGATTGTCATGTCTTTACACGGCCATAGAAACCCCATCAAATATAAACCCCACTTTAAGGCACCCCTTAGTGGCTGGTTTTGATCTAAGGTGTCTTGAGTACAAAGTAAAAAAAATAACAACAATCAGTGTTCTTTTTGGCAAAATGTGTCTCTGTCTAAAGCCTACTTGCATATGTGTGTGTGTGTGTATTCCAGGGTTTATAGTGACAGATCTAGGTTGCTTCTGTTACATTTTTGTCCACATCCTCTCTCTCTATGTCTCTCTCTCTCTCTATGTTGGTCTCTCTCTCCCACTCACTTTCTCTCTCTCCCCTCAGTGGTGTCTCTCTCTCTCTGTAGTTATAAGCTCTGGATGGTGGCGTTCCTGGCCAGCGCCCAGTCAGGGAACTCTGTGAGGTGGAAGAGGGGGACTCCCCAGGTGGTGATGGCCAACATCACCACGGCAACACCGATCAGGTTCACCCCGAAGCCGGCCTTCACCTGCACACAGAGAAAATGGATCCGAAATCTGACTCAGCTTTATTGCCATAGAATGTGCTTTTGTACAACTGGTGCATAACATTGAACATTAAGCAGAGTAAAAACATAGACATTCTTAAAAAGTAACATTTAAAAAAAGATATACAAACAAACAAAAGAAAAGAACATGGGGAGATGTGGAAAGCAGGATCCAAATTATGCATGTCTGCGTGTGTGCGTGTGTGCGTGTGTGCGTACATGCGTGTGTGCATGTCTGCGTACATGCGTGTGTGCGTGTGCTCACCATATCGCTGATCTTGATGTGGCCGTAGCTGAAGACGATGGCGTTGGGGGGGTTCCCCACAGGCAGCATCACACCGAAGGACACACACATGGTGGCTGGGATCAGGGTGTGTAGCGGATTGACCCTCAGGGTCTCCGACTGGGGACAGAGGTTTAGAGGTTTATTTTATGTATATTATATTCGTAATATAATAATAATAAGGTATATATATGTATGATATTAGATTTGAAATAGTATTTTAAATTTCTCATGTTTTCAATGTATAGCATTTTTTTCTTGCGTTTTATGTTAAATTCATCATATTTTGAATTCATAGTATAGTTAATGATTACATTTAAAATGTGTTGTATATTTAATGTTTTCTCTTGTATGTATTGCATTTATAGTGTATTGTATCTTGTATGTTTTATATTTTTTATTGATTATATATATATTTTGGGGTTGGGAGGCGAGGGGAGGCGACCAGCTATGAGTTAGTGTGAGCAGTATTAGTACTAGTAGTACTAGTAATAGTACTAGTTTGCAGTCTGCACTGGCATACCAGTGCAGAGAGGATGGGCAGGAAGACGGTCAGCGTGGCCGGGTTGGAGGCGAACTCGGTTACCGCGGAGACCAGGAGACAGGCCAATAGGGTCACGGCCCAGGGAGGGAGTCCGCTCATTGGCTCCAGCTGCCGGCCAATCCACATGGAGAGCCCCGACACCTGGACACGCGCACACGCACACACACACGATGGGGGCACACAATATTGCATCCGTTCTGTGCTTCATATGTATGACATCTTCATT
>OMOU01044917.1:0-12971 GCA_900312585.1 Malacocephalus occidentalis
TTTCATTTGGAGAGATATTCAAAAGATAATCACACTCCTAATGACGATCTGACGAGGGGAACCAACGTGCCCCGTGTCTCGAGGCAGAGTGTATTCCTGCCCACGGGACTTCCAAGCAAAGATGCCATGCAGCAGCACTCCTCTGTAGAGCTGGTCTAGAGAGGAGGCATGGTTGTAGCGTTGGGTGAAGCTATTGCACATTCTTTTTTTGCCCTCCGCCCTCAAAATGTGTATTCGATTAAAATATCTAAAATGAAATGTATGAATGTTTAAGATTTAACATCACACTTGTATTTCTTAAATATGAAAATAAGATTTGGGACTACAGTTGGCTGTGCTCATCTCCCCACAGAAAGGCAGTCACTTCCTGTACTTGCAGAGACTGAAACCAAACGGCCTGCAGAAGTTCCGCCTGGAGCCGGAGGCCGGGGGCCTGGCCCCACTCAGCTACTCTGCCTGCTCCAGAGAGGGCCACATCAGCCTGCTGTATCTGTGTAAGGCCCTGGGGCCCCAACCGCAATGTTGTGCAGAGCATGGTGCTTCATATTGTGCAGTTTGACGTCAATGATTTGTGAACATAGGGCAGTTTGTGTAGTCAATTCTTTGAATGCCTCCCACAGAAATCTTTTACAATTTCTGGCTCCCAAAATCACCTATTTGGAGCAAGCACAAGAAATGCTGCCATGCTTGTGTGTTTTGCTCCATTTGCGCTCCTATTTTACCACCAGGTGTGATTTGCTACTACAAGCCATTTCAAAATGTTACTAAAGTAAAATTGTCATTGTGGCATGCTGACATCACAAGTGGGAGTGACCACCTAGGTGTATAATGACTCGAACTAGGTCTGCCAGCCTACCCAGTGGACTGTACCAATGGAGAGTCTCATCTATCCATCATATATCTGGGTGGACACTCCCACTTGTCACAGTGAAATTGCAGCTATCGTTCTTGTTGTGCAGTAGTGCACATGAACACTAACCATCACCTTTTCCTCTCCACCAAGACCCCAACGGCCGTGTTTACCAGAGCGCGGTGTCCGTGCGCAGTCCGCCCGTGGAGGGTGCAGAGGAGGCCGTCCCTCTCCCCCGCACCCGGCTGCTGTGCCTGCCGGTGGGGGCCGCACCGCTGGAGGCCGCCTCCGCCCTCTCCCTGGACGACGGCCACATAGCCGTGGTGGGGGCGCCACACCCTGCAGCCGGCACCGGCACCAGTAAGCACACGCTTGTGGATTCTAACCAACGCTGATTCTACTGTTGCTGAACACTGATTCTACTGTTGCTGAACGCTGATTCTACTGTTGCTGAACACTGATTATACTGTTGCTGAACACTGATTATACTGTTGCTGAACACTGATTATACTCATACTTAATCCGTATGGATTCGGTTAACTTTGTGATTGGCCGGCAGGTGTGTTTTACAACCGTATATTGCCCATTTAATTCGGCTCAAATGTCGCTGTAATCACTGTAATCACTGTAATCACTTCTAAATTCATCCACCATACCCAACCTGTAACCGTACCAACATTAAAGAGCACAGCTGTCAACGCTTGGTTGTAATCAACTGCGGCAAGCTATCAACCTGAGGAGCTGGCGGCCGGTTGTGTTGCGCGTGTGAGGTGATTGACGGGTAAGATGTATGGGCCAAACCAATGGGGGTGGGGATGCCCTGATGGGGCGGACAGCACCTTGGAGCAGTGCCACATATCGTGGCGCAGTCGACCACAACAGACACTGTCACAGCATTTCACCCACAAATGGCTGATGGCTGGCTACGGTTACACTCAAATAATAGATCTTAAATCTTTCCTGCAGCACCATTTATCCATTTGATAACTATTTACTGCATTATTACTAATATACATAATATGTGATCGTGTGATTGTGGGATTCTTCAGCAATCTTCTTTGCTGGGGAGCTCGGTATATGAATGTTGACACTTCCTGACTCATCTGCATCCACTTCACACCTCAGACTTCCTTTGCATCTGGAATACCAACTTCCAGACTCTCCAGGCTGGGAAGGAAATGGCAGGCAAACTCTATGGACAGGTAGGAACATGTTGTGGGCAAATTAATATTCCATATCAAGTTGTATTGATAAAGCACATGTTGTACGACCAAATGCCACACAATGTGCTCTCAAATAAAACAAAATGTACATTGAAAAGGACTATAATGTTGAGCAAATATCCTATTCGCATTCCAATAAAAGGTTCCTTAGGCTGCAGTCCTTGATGTCTGTCTAGTGCAGCGGGACTTTAACTTTAGCAGGTTGCCATGGTTCCCTGTCGTGTCAGCTGTGGTGGTGCTGATGGACGACTGTATGACTCTGGCAGAGCATCACCTCTGCTCTCCACTGTGACTACGGACCACAGTCTGTCCTCACAACTTGTCAGCAGAGCACATGTTGTGCACCAGTGTCACAAAAGCGCATTACTTTTTGCAAAAACGAAGGCGATAAAGCTCATTCTAATTTTGATGCACGCAAGCACATAATGTCTTCCGTTTCCTCTCTGAGCATTGTGTTGCGAGATGACTGTTTTGGCTCTGGTATGAGTAAGCATTTTGTGTTCATGGCGATGATGCGGCCCCTGGTGCAGCTGTGGCAGTATGCTGGCAGGTTGTTTGTTCCACACGGCAAGAGTCTGACGGTCATCCCCTACGACTGTCCCAAGTCCTCCCTGGCCTGCGCCCTCGGGAAGCTGAAGCATGCTGGGGCCAAAGGTAAATGAATTCAGCTTCCTCAGGGATGGAGTGCATCTAGAACAATGTATAGAATGGAATAGAACTGTGTTGGTATGTTTGCTGTGCACATGCATTGCGTCTGCAAAAACAACTTAAACCTCACATTCCCACAAACCTACGTTAACGATTAGGGATGTCAGTGTTTTGCTTTTAATTGACCAACAAACAATTAACCGGTAACTAACCTGGGAAAAACCCCTCAAAATGAGGAGCCGCTTCTATGGCACTTCTATGGCGCTTCTATGGCACTATGGTTAGATGAGCAATTGTAACACATTGAACCTCTTCACAAATGAAAAGGAAAAACCTAAGCACATTTTTCTTTTTGTTTAAAAAAATAAAGCCCAAAAGGTACATTACATAAGTATAAGTACTTATGTAATGTACTGATTATGATTGGCTTCCCTTAAAACCCCCACTTTGAAAAGACGCCTCTGAGACCAGACTCCATTTCCACTCACAGTCACTTTGAGTGTTTTGTACATTATAGGTATATGCGCCAAATCAAAATGTACATGATACAGTGTTCTCAGAAGAGCATCCACTGGTGGGAACAGGTCCACACCGTTGTAGCGTCAATTGTATTTGGGTATATAGTGTATACCCAAATACAACTGCCAAACAAAAAACTGTCCAGAAAAGATCAATATCTGGATAGATCCCACGGACTTGTAGCAGTTGAAGTCCCCAGGTCAGGTCAACCGTATACCGCATGTACAATCTATAGACTTGTAAGTCGCCATTATTTTTTCTTTCCTTTTTTCCCCCCACAGACTCCAGGGTTTCGCCGTGTGTTCCTTCGTGGAACTCTCTCTTGAATGGCGAAACATCCCCGCCCTCTGAACCTATGGAAACGTCACAATCGGTTAGTACATGTGTTTGTTTGTTTGTTTTTAGCGGGAACATGCATGTGTGAAAACATTGGAACACTCTGGTGGACCGCTCACGAAAGCAATGAATAATGTTGTGTTGTTGTAGAAAACACAGGGCAGCCAACCGTCATCCGACGGGCCAGTCGGGAGAGTTCTGGATCTCATCAAGGTAACGACGTGATTGGTTAAGATCTCTGCCCGTGTGTTATAGTACAGTATACACCAGTATGTGTACATTAGGGCTGAACAATTAATCACAATATAAATACAAATTGCGGTAAAATGTGTAAATGTCAATTTATAACACCATTGTCAATGAAGTACTGTAGTGCAGAGATGCACTGGCCTACACTTTAGTTTCTCCAGAATTAAGATTGCTAAAGAAACGTTGTTTCTTTGGTATATACCAAATAAAATGTCACATCATGTTTTTTCATTGAAAATGTATATTCTCATGCAAAATAATTGTGATCATATCACCACCGCAATAGCTGTCAAAGTAATCGCAATATGATTATTATGTGTCAGCCCACGTATAACATAAGAGCAATATTGAAACTCTAGAAATGAAGATGGAAATTGGAGTGAAAGGTCGGAGGTGCGTTGCAGTGCTCATGGTTGTTTGGGTTTGTGGTTGTTATGCAGACGGCTGCAGAGCATGTGGTCCACCGCGTGGTGGAGGAGCTCCTCACGCCTGCAGACACCAAGGACCTGCAGGCCTTGCTGGGCCTGCTGGCCTGCAGCCTGGTGTCGCGGAGCGCGGCCGACCCCACCTTCTACGCCCCCCGCACGCTGCTCAGGCTGCTCTCCACCCACTGTCTGAGTCACAGGTTGGTGAAGATCAGAAGCACTTGTGCGTGTGTGCATGTGTGAGAGACAAGAATGTTCACAAAGAAATGTTATTCAAAGTGAAATGCATTGCTACAATGAAAAAAGGCTAAAAGATTAGATTTTTTTAAAAACGTCAGTTGTCACGAGATACGTATTGTGTTCTACAAGGGAAAGGAAAAAAGATGCAACAGCATTTATTAAACGGCATGTCGGTGGTCAGAGATGAGCAAAACAAAGACCTGTGCATGTTTTGCGGTGTCTTCCAGTGCGTGTCCCGAGCTGCTGCCGCTGACCCTCGAGAAGAAGGACTACGTCTTGGTCCAGCTCTGCCTGCAGTCCTTCACCGACGTGCCCGAGAACGTCACCTGCTGCTGCCTCAAGGCATTTCTCAGGTACACTCGGCATCCACCTGAGCCAAGACTGCCTCGTCCACACGCATTACGTCGGGTTTGTTTGAACTGTTGGTTCTGTTTGTGATTTTCATGTACAGAAACTCAAAGGCGCAGTTTAGGTGAGGAGAGTGTCCGGTTAGGGGACCTCAGAATTGCATCCCTGCTCTTAGCAGACGATGTGGTTCTGTTATCTTGAGAGAGATTAGAGTCAGCACCTCCAAGTCTGAGGCCATGGTTCTCTGCCGGAAAACGGTGTCTCCCTCCGGGTTGGGAGTGAGTTGCTGCCTCAAGTGAAGGAGTTCAAGTATCTCGGGGTCTTGTTCACGAGTGACGGCAAAATGGAGCGGGAGGTAGACAGACAGATGTCTGCAGTAATGCGGGTGCTGTACCGGTCCGTTGTGGGTCAGAAGGAACTGAGCCGGAAGGCAAAGCTCCCATTTACAAGCGGACAAAATGAGTTTCCTCCGCAGGGCTCAGCCTTAGAGATAAGGTGAGGAGCTCAGACATCCGGAGGCAGGTCTGAGTAGAGCTGCTGCTCCTCTGCATCCTGGGACCTGGCCCAGGGTTAAGCAGAAGATGGATGGATGGATGGATGGATGGATAGATGAATGTCCAACTCAATAAGTGAGATTAGCATGCTACCATAGTTTAACCGCAGTAGCATTGGCATGACCCTCGACCTGCAGTTGTTGTGTAGAATGTGTGTTGTATAGAAACGAGCCCAGTGCCACAGCATCACCTGGTGATAGCAAGAAGACTTTTTTTCGCCAAAATAGCGTCACTTGCCATATTCTCGCATATCCTCTGTATGGTGCTGTCTGTTGGTTTTCTTTATGGGAATTATTAATCTGGCCAATATTCATGTACTCATCTATTCATGTTCATGTTGTGTCAAATTACACAATTTACATAAACAAACAGGGATGTCTTATAACACTAATACTGTTCCCAGGACTTGATCTATGAATAATGATTGAATTGTCCTATTTGTCTCTCTCTATCTCTGTGTCTGCAGCGCCCCAGACGGCGAGGTGAAGACTGCCTGCCTTGATACAACCAGTGTGTCCTTCATGGAAGAGCTCTTTACCGAGGAGCGTGACGGCCGGCTGAACGGCTTCAGCTCTGCCGGAGGAAAAGGAGCAGACGGCCTCCGGCGCCACAACTCGGAGATGACCTTCACCTGCCCAGTAGGACAACACCGGGCGGCCCTTCTGTATCCTCTCACTGCAAATCACCGTAGAAAGTTTGGGTGCCGTATTGCCGAACGCCGTCTTCATCAGAAGAGGCCCTGGTGACAAACATGGTCAAAAACGTTGAGTGTTGATACTTGCCAGGAAGTGTTGACACTCCTTGGGGAAGTAACTCGTGAAATTGGTTGTTGCACGAAGGTGTATACATTTACTGTCTGTCTACACAGGAAAACTATAAATAACTGGTAAGCATGTGTTACCACCAATGCAGAGGTAGATACTTGCTACTTGCAGCTTAAAATAGTGAATACATCAAGTCTTGGTATACAGTTCTTTCTTCACTTGTCTCTACAGTACCACATCTGTAGCAAGCATTTAAGATGCAAATATGTATTATTCCATATGTGTGTAACATCTCAAGGAAGTATAAATTGTGCCGCGGATGCATTCTTAACACCTGCAGTAACGACCTCCTGCTGACCCCGTACAGCGACACATCCCTTCTCTCACATCTCAAAGACCTCTCTCCTCAGCACGTCATGGTGAGTTGCCAGGTTCTTCCTTTTGCTCCCCCTTTACACTATTGTAAGGGAACTGTCGCGCTTGACACCAGGAGCCGGATTCCATGTTGGTTCAAATGGGAACAACATTAATGGTGCTGCTTTTTCAAGATTTTGTATATTTTTGCGGCTATGAAATTGCTGTTACGGGTGCATGCATGTACATATAATATCCTCTCTCATATAAGACGATGGCACAGCGTGATGGTTTTGGTATTTTTTTCACTCTGAACTAGAGCCTTTCCAAAATGATGGTTGGAAAAAAATCATCCCCTTGCCTGTGTCAATGCATGTTCCTCCATCAGTACATCAGCAGTGTATCCCTGTTTGTGTGGACCGCTATGGTTTAATCATTTGCTCTTGTTGCACAGCTTTTCCTCGAGTACTTGCAGTTCCTTTACCTCTGGTATTCCCACGGCTCCTTCAAGCCAGAGGATGAGACAAGAGCGCCAACTCTGACACAGGTCTGTGCCCCATCCGAACATTACACATGTAATGCCGACACACCGGAACCAGAAGTCACAGAGAGGTGAAAAGAAGGCTTTTAGATGGACTAGTCGCGCAAATCGGTCTTTAGATTAACCTTGTATGGCAGACAAGCTCAAATCTGTGTGAATGTGGCATTTTTATTATTTTCGCTTCAACTTTGTTCCGGGGAGGCGGGGGGCAGGTCCACAACAAACGTGATCTGTCTGACCAGTGATTGGATTAAAAACCAACTCGGCCCAAATGTTTGTCTGTTTGTCCCATCTTTCCAAAAATCCCAAAATACTACCATTAAACTCTTCTACAGCTTGGTCATATTGGAGATCTAATTAATAATGGCATTAATGGCATCCAACGCACACACTAAGGTGTCAGGAGCTCCGGTCACAACGACAATATTCCCAGTCGCGATCTCAGTCCGTTTTTTCGTCAGGTTCCACATATGCAGCTCGTATGCCCTTGGCATTTAACGACTTGTACAAAATGCACAATGTTGAATCTCAAAGAAATATTAAATGGGGTTAATGGGGGACTGTGGTTTGTAGGTGATGGACTGGGTGTGCCTGCTGTTGGATGCTCACTTCACGGTGTTGGTGATGACCCCTGAGGCCAGAGGCTTACTGGTAAACCTCCACACCTACGTCAAATCTCAGGTAACCTCTTCCCTCATTTGGTCCTTACCAATTGGCAACGCTAGCTTCTTGGTGGGTGGGATGCCAGGACTGTAGTTCTAGAGTCTGGTCTTGGTCTCGAGACCTGTTCTTGAGGCTCTCATTCTTGTGGTTTTGACTTGATCTTGAATCTGTCTCGGTATTTTTAAAAAACTTTTTTTTAATTTCCAGAAATGGTGCAACTATGTTCTGAACACAAACATGCTCCCTACAATGAATTGTATCCTCAAAACATTTTTTTAACGATGCCTTCAGAAACCTTCCTTTAGGCAATCCATATGATGGCCACATGGTTTTTGTCTGGAATCTGACATTTTTGCAATCTTGATATGGACACGGTCTCCACCAACAAATTGATGCAGAAATTGTCATTGTGGGGACATCACAAGTGGTAGATCACAGGGTCAGTTTACCAGCCCACCCAGTGGACTGTACCTACTGGTAAAGTGATCTAGTCAGCACACGTTTGGTTATTACAATTTAATTCACAAGATAATTTTGTCATGGCTAATCATGCTCACACCTGGTGGGATAATAATAATGCCCCTTTAAGTGGGGATATGAGCTAATGGTGTGTCTTATATAAGTAATGCCCTCATGTTTGGTTATTGGGGCTTTCATTTTGTACTCTCCAGGTGAAGTTATTCTCTGAGCTGGGGAAGCTGGAGGGAAGTCTTCAGGAGATCCAGAACATGAGGGAGGTGAACCATTTTGGCCAGTACTCCATCCAAGTCATCAAGTTGTTTTAGAATGTGTACAGATCTGTTTTCCATGCTGTTTTTGTTTTGTTTTTTAAAATAAACTGTTCGACAAGCATCATGTCTGCCTTTTAATGAATTGCCGTTGAGAGCAAGATTTTAAAATTAAACCAAAAAAACATCCCCTAACTGCTCCCTTCCTTCTCTGCAATTGAAGTGTTGCATTTCACACACCAGTGATTGACAGGCAAGGTGGATTTCCCCAAACCAATCACAGAGAGATACCCTGATTTTTCAGAAATTACCCTGGGAAGGTCTAAAATATAAATTGGCTCATACATACACTCACTAATTGCTGATTAATGGCTGTAGCATTACTAACAAATTACACCTAAAATCCTACCTACAGCATTTTTATATGTACAGCTGTGGCCAAAAGTTTTGAGAACGACATGAGTATTGGTTTTCACAAAGTGAAATGTACTGTATGTACTGTATGGACATAGGTATACTCCGTAGTGATACGGAATCTATAGTGCATATAGTATATGCTCAGAAATATAGATGATGAATATATAGATGATTCATACATATAGATGATAAATACAGATTACAAGTGTCAAAGGCTTTTATTGACAATTACATTAAGTTTATGCAAAGAGTCAATATTTGCAATGTTGGCCCTTCTTTTTCAAGACCTCTGCAATTCACCCTGGCATGCTGTCAATTAACTTCTGGGCCACATCCTGACTGATTGCAGCCCATTCTTGCAGAATCAATGCTTGGAGTTTGTCAGAATTTGTGGGTTATTGTTTGTCCACCCCTCACTTGAGGATTGACCACAAGTTCTCAATGGGATTACAGTCTGGGGAGTTTCCTGGCCATGGACCCAAAATGTCGATGTTTTGTTCCCCGAGCCACTTGGTCACTTTTGCCTTATGGCAAGGTGCTCCATCATGCTGGAAAAGGCATTGTTCATCACCAACCTGTTCTTGGATGGTTGGGAGAAGTTGCTCTCAGCTCTCTTTATTCATGGTTGTGTTCTTAGGCAAAATTGTGAGTGAGCCCATTCCCTTGGCTGAGAAGCAACCCCACACATGAATGGGGTAGTGCTCACCTTTTGTTCTCTGGACAAGGATGCCCCAAATAATTGAAAAGGGGATTCATCAGAGAAAATGAATGGCAGCAGGCAGGTGTGAGTGCATCAGGTCCAATCCCTGTATCGTTTGCAGAATATCAGTCTGTTCCTGATGTTATTCCTAGAAAGAAGTGGCTTCTTTGCTGCCTTTCTTGACACCAGGCCATCCCCCCAAAAGTCTTTGCCTCACTGTACGTGCAGGTGCACTCATACCTGCCTGCTGCCATTCCTGAGCAACCTCTGTACTGGTGGTGCTCTGATCCCGCAGCTGAATCAACTTTAGGAGACAGTCCTGGTGCAATCTTACGAGCAGCAATATCCTTGCCTGTGAAGCCCGTTTTGTGGAAAGCAATAATGACTGCACGTGTTTCCTTACAGGTAACCATGGTTAACAGAGGAAGATTCTAACTCAATCAGCATGATCAGAGTGATCTCCAGCCTTTTCCTCGTCAAATCTCAACTGTGTTAACGAGAGAATCACTGACATGATGTCAGCTATTCCTTTTGTGACAGGGCTGAAATGCAGTGGAAATGTTTTTGGGGGGATTAAGTTCATTTCCATGGCAAAGAGGGACTTTGCAATTAATTGCAATTCATCTGATCACTCTTCATAACATTCTAGAGCATATGCAAATTGACATAAAAAAAAACTGAGGCAGCAGACTTTCTGAAGATTAATATTTGTGTCATTCTCAAAACTTTTAGCCACGGCTGTAGATATAAAACCACTCCAGCATTGTAGATCCTGCTTCTTATATTTTGTGTAAATCACAAGAGGCTTGGTCACAAGAAGGGACTGGAATAGAGAGAGTCCTACGTGTTGTACATGAAACTAAATTGTAAAAGTGATTATGCGTTGTCGGCAGGATTCGAACCTGCGCGGGGAGACCCCAATGGATTTCTAGTCCATCGCCTTAACCACTCGGCCACGACAACCCACCGCTTAATGTCGAACTTTCTATTCTCTTACCACCACCAACCACAAAAGAAGTTTATTTATTTCATAAATGTTTTGACAGATTAATGATTTAGGATGTCTGGGTAACACGTTCTATAATGCAATTCATATTACTGCCTTTATTATTGAATTACACTGCAACATAAACATACAGCCAATTCACTAAAAACTACATCGAGTTGCGTGGGCATAACATATACTTATATGCATGTTCATAACGTTGCAAGTACCAGTTCATATGCATCCATGTTCGCCATGATTATGAATTGAAAGCGGCCTACCTGCATCTGCATACAGGATGAACAACATGTACGTGTATACTGACTCGCATATTAATTAATGTGTTGTATATTGTTACAGGTCTAACCAAACTATTGCTTCGACGTTTAAGTTCAAGGGAAAAATGCGCTCAATGTCGGACTTATGCTCATCTTCTTGCCTCGGTTTTCAACGTCGAGGACGTCGACGATAGGCCATAGCATATTGTGCGATTCGGCTACATTTACTCGACATCACTGTGCTTAAAATCAAATATGGGCCAGAGCCGGCGATAGTAAACTCGTGTATTGCGCGGGGTTTGCGCGGATAACTCGTTTTATGAACTAACGAACGCGGCGATTGCGTCTATTGTCGACTGGGGGCGTCACGTGACCGCCCGTACACACGGGCCTGCTGTGTTTTCAACGGAGGGAGAGCGGAGAAGAAAAATGGCGTCCGCGGGCCACCTCAAGCGGGACACCGGCCATTCGCTTTAAGCTTTCTGCATAAAATTGAGACCGGGGCTTGGTGGGTCTTTTCCCCCCGGTGGCAAGAGTGGGTCTTTTTTCCCTCAGGACAGTCGTTTTTTCCCGGTTTGGCTGAGCTACTTCACCACCGAGATTGAAGCCGAGAAGAATACACTCTTTGCTACAATGAGGGGGAGAAGAGGAAGGCCGCCCAAACAGGCAGCCGCGATGCGGGAAGGATCGCCCGGACCAGTGCGCGGCTCTCGGGGCTGCAGGAGTCGGGGTTTGCGTGGCCGAGGAAGGGGCAGAGGACGCGGTCGTGGTCGGGGTGCGAGTGTTGTTGTTGGTGGTTCTGTTGAATTGGATCCCGACATCTCCGGGCGGGATAACTTTAATTCTTCTCGGGGCCGCAGGAAACTTGGAGCTGCTGCTACTACTACGGCGCCGACGCGGGGTCGAGGAGGCAGGGGAAGGGGCAGGGGTTCGAGAGGTGGACGCGGCGGCGGCAGAAGTGGAGTAAGGCGGCCTCAGACGAAGGTGGTCTACGACGATAACAGCGACGAGGAGGACGATAATATAAGTTACAGATCGGAGGAAGACGAGCTCTTGAACGAAAACCGCTCGTCGGATCTGGAAGAGGCCCTGGGAAACGACTCTGATTATCTGGAGGAATTACCAGACGAGGACGATGCGAGCTACTGCACGGAGAGCAGCTTTCGGAGCCACAGCACGCACGGCAGCACACCAGGTACGTCGATTAGCCGACGGTGTGCGGGATATCATCTGTACACCGATATGGCGGATTTTTTTAATGAAGCGATTTGAGAAAGCAACCGCATTGTTCAAAATGGAGATTGCACCGAGAAACGGGCCTTTGTTTACCGTGTGCTCTGTGGACCGCTCGCTTGCAGCAGGTACACAGACACCCCTCGACTGGCCTCACATGTGGGGGTTTTGACAGATCGGCGACTTGTAGTCAGATGATGGGGACTAAAAAAAAATCGGAAACGTCTTCTATCACATTTCACGTCTTTCCCTTCACTTTGCTCACGGCGCAGCGGCCGTGTCGTCTAGTAAAGGAAAAGTAGATGGAAGAGATGGAAACATTATATGTTTCATTCATTCATTGCACTTGTCATTTCTACACACAGGCACGTTTGGTAAACACAAGTCTGACGTATGCAGTACACCGTTATTGATTATATTATACATTAATATATACATGATTGTTCCTGATTATTTCTTAAAAACGTTGTCCTTATGAAATTGCACAACTTACAAACTCGATTCTTATAATAATGCCAATGAATTGAAAAACTTTGAACACGTGGAAGTAGTACCTTGTATTCGTTCAATACAAACGTAATACACATGTGTGGTGTGGGCTGAGTGTTGTGACAGCAGGCCGGGCGGCGTGCTGCTGTTTTGAAAAGAGGCGCCCTGACTTCACCTGTTGCCGCTCATTACAGCATCACCTCGTTACTGCCTCGCCACCGCGTAGCGCATCAAACTAGTGGGCACCACTGCACTGGTACACAACGGTGCCATTGAACGCACGTGTTTTAAATCTATTCTCAATTTCTCATAATTGTTACATCAAACCATCAACAATGTGTACGCACATAATCTGTGTGTGTGTATATGTATGTGTGTGTATATATATATATATATTCACTTGCATATTATTCCATATTGCAATCTC
>OMOU01044918.1:0-13127 GCA_900312585.1 Malacocephalus occidentalis
CAGAGAAGTGAGGGATGCGCTTGGCCCACTCCACCAGAGCAAAGAGCTGCTTATCTGCAGTCTGGCAGATGTTGGACACGGCATCGTGGGGCTGAAAGACACACGATGAACGTGAAGTCAGGGTTATGGGGGTTAGGACAGACTGAAGGGTCAGGGGGTCGGGGTTAGGAGAGACTGAAGGGTCAGGATTAGGAGGGTTAGGAGAGACTGAAGGGTCAGGGTTAGGGGGGTTAGGAGAGACTGAAGGGTCAGGGGGTCAGGGTTAGGAGAGACTGAAGGGTCAGGGGGTCAGGGTTAGGAGAGACTGAAGGGTCAGGGGGTCAGGGTTAGGAGAGACTGAAGGGTCAGGGGGTCAGGGTTAGGAGAGACTGAAGGGTCAGGGGGTCAGGGTTAGGAGAGACTGAAGGGTCAGGGGGTCGGGGTTAGAGGGCTCGTCCTCACAGAGCTGGTGGCAGAGCCTCTGTCAGAGTGCAGCTCGGTCCGCTGCTCCACCGCCGTCTCCGCCTCCAGGATCTTCTCCACGGGCATCTCCTCGTTGACCGCCATACTGCACTCCAGCTCCCCTTCCCGCTCGCGGTTCCTCTGGCGCTCCTCCTGGACCGCTGAACACACAGGGAGTCAACATAGAAGCCCTCTACTTCCTGTTGGTGTCATGTGGCCTGCTTGCTTTTCAATTAAAAATACAGTCCAATATAAGTCCAACATTCTGTGAATTACATATATACACAATTAATATACACAATTAATGTACAAAAGAATTTCCAAATTGCCAAAGCAGATTTCCAATAACCAACCCTAATCCACATTTGTTCCACCCCTAATACATGCAAGACATGTAAATTGCAAAGCTGTCACACACAACAACAACATTTGAAATATAACCTCCAGTCCAACTGATCTTTTCTTATATCCTTACATTTCTGTCGTTCATCTTGGACCACTGCAGAAGGAGAAAACAGGGGGAACGTGTTAGTTGTATTCATCTCTCTCTCTCTCATGCGAGTATGCCCCCGTGACCAGGTGTGACCATGTGTGACCAGGTGTGACCATGTGTGACCAGGTGTGACCAGGTGTGTACCTTCTCTCTTCATCCCCATGGCCAGGCACTTCTGGTATCGGCAGTACTGGCAGCGGTTCCTCTGCCGCTTGTCCACCAGACATTCCTTGTTGTCCCTGCAGGTGTAGCTCAAGTCTTTCCGAACCGTCCGCTTGAAGAAGCCCTTGCAGCCCTCACAGCTGTACACGCCATAGTGTTTCCCTGTGGACACACGGTCATTCTAGTAGCCTTACGACTGGGAACGCTCCAAACCTGCTCTATTCTTATCTTTACATACCACGGCGAAATATTTCCGTGGCCTTTGTAAGTCGCCTCGGTAAAAGCGTTTGCCAAATACCCCGAATGCAAGTGTAAATATAAACATTGTCCAATAAACATCCAACAAAATGTCCAAACACCGGTGTCGTTCTCCACCTCAAATCTCATTGGCTGTTGCCCACATAATTGGAGATCTCGGCCGATAATATCCAATATCAAATCTCTCTCTCTATCTCTCTCTCCCCTTCGCCTCATGAGAAATGAGCCTGTGTGTTTCAGCGGATTTAAAGCGGGTGCCTCCAGTAGCTCACCAGAGGAGCGGTCTCCGCAGATGGCACACAGGCGTTTCTGTGAGAGCATGATCCCGGGGCTGTGCCCAGACATGGCTCTCAGGCCAAACGGGGGCTTGATGTCGTCCGAGGGGCTGATGGAATGCATCCCCGAAACGGACACCGAAGAGTTGATCTGTGCAAGAACAACGGGAACAGAACAAATGTTGCAAACTACTGCAAAAAAACAACAACTTTGGCCCACATTCAGGACGTATTAGTTGTTTACAAATCATGGTCTTTATATGTAGATCACCCTAAGCTAACGTTAGTGACTGAACCGGCATCCGTTTCCAGGGCAACGGTAAACATTAATGTAGCTGGCTGGCACCATCAACACCAGCAGTGTCGTGCTATTTGTGAAAGTCAGTAACATGATACATTCTATTTTAATATAAAATGAAAATTCCTAAAAGTTCACGTGTGCTCCTGAATGTACATTCGGGATGATTGAGGTTGGGGGGTGAAGGTTCTAACTGCTCGCGTAAGACGAAGTTGGTTGACAAAACTATATGGCCGCCAGAGGCCAAATATGACCAAGTTTAAGGAGCTAAACCTTGAGGTTAACTTTAGCCAATCATCCTCATCATCATCATCCTCATCCTCATTAAACTTGGATGTGTTGAACGGAACACACTGCTCAATTGGGCCAATGAGCTTCAAGGGGCCATACAGCAGAATTAGCTTAGGCCAATCATCACAAAACTTGGTAGACACAAAGAAAAGCTATTCCGTTGTTATCAACCGTATGAAAGCAAAAAACGCTCTGCATTAGGCTTGGCCCCCTTAAATGCTTCTTGCACCGTTAATTCTAATATTGTCCATTTATTACTGACGTCACACACACATTATAAAAACATGACACATTACTTTCTCCGGGAAAACCATTTACTTGTCCACTGAAATGTACCTGGTGGCTGCTGATAGGTCCAAAGCCCAGTGAGGGCGTGATGCCTGGGGAGCCCAGCGAAGGCGTGATGCCTGGGGAGCCCAGCGAAGGGCTGATGACTGAGAATGGGGAACCCAAGATGGTGGTGGGACTGTTGGAAGCTGAGCTAATGGGTTGCTGTGAGGACATGGCTATCAGGCTGCCTAGTGCAGAGGAGGAGAGGAGGAGGACCCGGCTGATGATCTGAGGAGACAAGAGGAGCAGAGACAAGGAGGAGGAGAGACAAGGAGCAGAGACAAGGAGAAGGAGAGATGAGAGAAAGAGAGACAAGAGGAGCAGAGACAAGGAGAGACAAGAGATAGCATTAGCTTACCATGTCAAGTGTTTACAAATGTTACATATGCCAAGATGGATGTTACATGTGCTAATATTAATATACTAATATTGAAATAACATATGCTTATATATATATATATATATACACACAATATTATAACATGTACATTACATGTTATAATATCGTGCTAATTATATGACATATACAACATTGCATGATATAATAATCATCAAGTGTTTCAATCACAAGAACAGCTTGTCCAAAAGGTTGATGTTGCAGACACTGCAGATGAGACCTCAGCCACTGACACATGGAAGGACAATGCAAAGGGTATTTCCACTACCTACTACAGAAATTAATCTTGTGGACTACACCCGCAATTGTTGGGCTATAAAACGTGGGTGTTTTCACTGATTTGATCACTACAGTAGGCCTGCATAATTCCGGGAACATATTTGGTCTCAAAATACCATTTCATTATTCATATAAACTGCTGCATGATTAGCATGCAAAGTATTCAAACACTTCATGGCTTTCACCGTGAAGCTTCTCACAGCGTTTTGTAACACTGACCCAGATATCTGTAACTTCATTAACCTATAATGCATCTATTGAGGACTATCAATTGTAAGATAGTAGCCTTTGATATTTTATTAGAGGCCCATTTAAGTAATGACACTATTGTCTGTGCTTGAGCCGATCTCCATCATCCCTATCATCCTGTAAATCATTCCCATCATCCCATAGCAGGCAGGTAATCACACCTACTACAGCCAATTGTGTGAAAGGAGGTATGGGCGTGAAAGGAATGGTTTAAATACAAACACTTCTCAAATCCATGTCGTTAAAGTTTAAATGTATACCTACGATGAACAAAATGAATTGAACCATGAGCATTGGCCATGCTCATACGAACTGTACACAGTTTGTAAACTGTACACAGGCTCGTGTTCGAAATATGGAGTGGTGCATCCCTAGTTTAAAATTAACCCATCAACCAACCATAGGAATACCTCTGGTTCGGTTATTCAAGTTGTATCTCATTGACAGTATGGTTTAGACTCAAGGACTAAAGTGGAAGGCCAATTAAACCCTGTGGAAAATAACGCATTTCATAACGCTGCATTTGATTCTGGTGCATTTAATAATTATTTGACAATGTCTCATTTAATAACGCAGAATGTGACGGATTGTGATCCGATGGAAGCTAAACACAGCCCACATGTCTCTCGTTAAATGCGATGTTGGATAATAAAGTCGTTCTGTGGTGGTCTAACATTGAGCTATAATCACAACAACACCGATAATGTGGACCACGGACTAATAACCATGCATAACATAACGACTAATAGTCCTAATACTGTAGAAAATAAGGACGAATAGTCCTAATGATGTAGAAAATGAGGACGAATAGTCCTCATAATGTACAATATGAGGACTCGGGTCGGGATGTTGGATAAAGAGTTAATAATCATGTATCCACCAGCTAGCATCTGCTCAGTACGCGGACCTGATGTCAAACATTCATGGAATATATTCTAAAAACATATCACGTCCCACATACTCAATAGATACACGTCCGAACATTAGAAAAGAACGTTCAGCCCCTTAGTCGAGTAGAGCTGGGGGTTTAGCGGCTAATGCTATTAGCAACGAGCTACTGCTAACTGGTCTGAGGGGTGCGAGATTAGCATCGCGTGCTAAATACGAGACGTCAGACGTAAAAACACCGAATGTTGGGTTGTTTTAGAGGAATAACTTGCCTTTAGGAGAAGAGTTGCCTCTACGGTGGGGTCAACTCGGGACGGTAACACGCGACATGACCCGGCTACCGTGCGGCTAGCCGAGCTATTCTCCCCAACTTGATCCCTTCTGCTGACGGCTAGCAGTAGCACCAGCGCTAGCCTTAGCGTTACCCTAGCATTAGCTTCGCGTTAGCCAGGGCTATTTAAATACGTACGTCTTACCGGTTAACATTCAACACGCCGCGCTGGGAGCCTCATAACTCGTGTAGTTGTGTCTGCGGGTCCGGAGACTGGGGGGTGGTGGCTGAGTGAAGTGAAAAGGTTAAAAGGGGAGCCGATCCGTTAGCTCGGTTCACTTCAGCTTGACGCTGTTGTTGTTGACACACCGAAGGGCCGCCATGTTGGCTCCACGCCACGGCCCTCGGGGCCAACATGTCTCACGGGACCACGTCCTTACGTCAGCACGTCACCGCGTCGATACGTCGGTAGCCGATCGGCCCGAGCAGCCCGGTCCACCGTACGCATGCGCAGGGTAATCGCATTATATTCTTATCACGTCATCACATATTGCCTTGTCGTATGAATCATATTGCATTTGGGAAAAATATTACGAGTAGATAAATATTTTTAGGATAAATGGCACCACATTATATATATATATATATATATACATAAACGATGAGTTACTATTGACAAGGGCAAAGTAAGCACATAGGATAGGATCTTAAAAAAAAAAGCACATTATGTGACATCATATTGTATGATATTATTCCGCTGTGGATTACGACAACAAGAAAGTGTGTAAACGTGGAAATGTGTACAAAAATCACTTAAGTCAAAGTCAAAAGACAAAGTGTTTTATTCGTCACGTGTACACCATAACACAGGGCCATTCTGTACAGTGAAACTCTTGTGACATGGCAGGTGACAGTACGTACACCTCCTGTCCTCCAGGAGGTGTGTGGAACAAAAGCCTGCAGGGTCATGACAGATCCTCACCACCCCAACAACAACCTGTTCCAACTTCTGCATTCAGGCAAGCGCCTCTGCAGTCACGCTGCTGGAACGGTGAGACTAAAATTGAGTTTTTTTCCGGAGGCCACCAGGATTGTGAGCTCTTTGATTCTTTGGTTATTCGTATTTGTTCTGTTGCACATTCCGCTGGGCATCGCCACTTTTTCATTTCAGTGCATATCTTATAATAACTCATGAATACACTAACGTCCTGAAGTATCAGCAACAATTTCTCTCATTTGGTGTTTATTATAGAGGCCTTAGCGTGTATTTAAGATTAAGAATGCAGAGCCACTGATAAGGATTATCGTGTGTGATAATTATAACACAATAAAATGTGTGTGCGTGTGTGTGTCAAATTATCTTGCGTAACTCCACTGAAGTTGGCCAATTAGGAAAACCAGTGAGGTGACATTCTCAGACATTCTCAGTGTGTCACTCCACTCCACTCCGGAGTTCAATTTGGTTCACTCAGGACTTAAGACAGACAATGATACCTGGAACGTAGAGCTGTGGATTTGCTGATAAGTTATTGTATATTTTGTACTTTTGTATTTTGTATATTTTGATGATATTACCATTTAGGACTGAGATTCATCATGATGATAGGAAACATGATGGCCATTTTACTGTTCATCTCAGGTGTGTATGTCTATTTTAGTGTCTTATATCAAATGTTTTCATAACTTCATGATTTCAGAACTTTGCATTTTCACATATCAATTAGAATTGAACGTAATGTATTATAACGATGTTGTACTAAATGTAATGAATACAATGCATATGTCTTTATGAAACCTTCCTTCACAGGAATTTGCTCCTTGACATTCAACTCTGCAGAATTTCACTTTGTGAATATTTTGCACAACGTGCAAAGTGCACAGAGTTATTGTCGGGAGAAATTCACTGATTTGGCTACAGTAGGTAATTCATTAGACAATCGTCGTTTGGTAGACATACTTCCAAAAAAGATCAATAAAGCCTGGATAGGACTGCAGGTGTCAGATGCAGCCACATGGTATTGGGCAATGCCCGAACAAAAACTGATTTATTTGAACTGGGCGGAGGGAGAGCCAAAAGGTTCAACTCCAGAAAGTTGTGGAGCCATGAACTCTGATGGACGGTGGTTCGAAAGTGGATGTAAGACCAAAAGAGGCTTTGTTTGTGGAGGTGAGTGAATATATATATATATATGCTCAATACATGGCAGTGTACCACCACCTACAACTAAGCTCGCTGTAATATTCCCGTTTGTAGGGAACGACAAGCACGGCCCCATGTTCTTTGCAGAGAAAAAGTCATGGCGACGGTCTCAGGACCACTGCAGATCTTTATCCAGTGAGCTCGTCAGCATTCAGGGTGCAGCGGAGAACAGTGGCGTGCAGAGTGGCCACGCGGACACCTCAGTGTGGATCGGACTATTCAAAGATCCCTGGAGGTGGTCAGACGGGAGCAACTCCTCGTATCGTATCTGGAGGCCCAATCTGCCCAACAAAAAAGATCAGAATTGTGTGGCGGCCATTCGGAAACACAGTGTAAAGTGGAGGAACCTTCGCTGTCACACCAAATTCAAATTCATTTGTCATGGGGGTGAGTGACTCCCACCTGGATTGAAGTATCATAATACATATATTGCTAATTAACTGGGATTATTTCAGAGTTAAATTTAAAGGGACAGCATGGTCTTCTCAATGTCTTGTCTCATATTTCGTCTAGTTCCTGGTTGAGTCCATGTTTAGTTTTTTGTCCAGTATAGGTCATGTTTAGTGTAATGTCTAGTTGACTTCCTGTTTCATCTAATGTCTAGTTGACTTCCTGTTCCATCTAATGTCTAGTTTACTTCCTGTTCCATCTAATGTCTAGTTTACTTCCTGTTCCATCTAATAGTTTCGTTCATGTTTTGTCTAGTGTCCAGTTGAGTCCATGTTTAGTCTAATATCTGGTTTAGTCCATGTTTAGTCTAATGTCTGGTTGAGTCCATGTTTAGTCTAATGTCTGATTTAGTCCATGTTTAGTCTAATATCTGGTTTAGTCCATGTTTAGTCTAATGTCTGGTTGAGTCCATGTTTAGTCTAATGTCTGGTTTAGTCCATGTTTAGTCTAATGTCTGGTTTAGTCCATGTTTAGTCTCAACGTCTCAATGCTCCCACAGCGAGAAAAACAAGCCCTCAACACACAACTACCCCCCCAACCGAGGGTGTGACAACAACACTTCAACCCACAACACACACCACAGCAACAACAACAACAGCAACGGCAACAACAACAACAACGGCAACAACAACAACAACAACAACAACACCACCACCACCAACACCGAAGCAAACAACACACAGTGCAACGGCAGCGACATCTGAAGGGACTACAAGTCCCGCACCTCAGGGTGCCATGGAAACGCAACGGCAGACACTCGGCACAACGGCGCGCCTAAGTGCAGGTAATACCACCATGTCATCCGCTCGCTCTACAGCGCCGGTCAAGCCGACGGCTTCTGCTGCCGGTCAACGTTTAACAGGTAGGCCGATTGCACAACAGACGGCGGGAACATTTCAGAAAGCACACATAAGAACGTTCTTTCTGTTCTCTTCCTCCCCCCCCCAAAGATCACTTGGTGTTAATTCGAAAGAACATGTCGTGGAGTGAGGCGCAGCGCTACTGCGGGGAGCACCACAGGGCCCTGGCCTCAGTGGTCAGTGCGGAGCTGCAGGAGAAGGCCGCCAGGGTGGCCGAGGAGGCCACGTCGCCCCGCGTCTGGCTGGGCCTGCGCTACACCCACGCCTTCGGCTTCTGGTTCTGGATCCAGTGGGACACCGGATGCTACCAGAACTGGGCCCCGGGCCACGGAGCAGGGAGGCCGTACGGCCGCGACGTGGCAGGTGCCCTGGAGACCACTAGGGGGCGGCGGTGGGTCGGCGTGCCCGAGACGGAACGACTCAACTTTATCTGCGCTACGTGCGCTGAGGCCACACCAGACCTAAGATGATCAACATTTTAGGCTTTTTATCAGGTAAAAAGTGTCATATGCCAAAACATTTTCAATGTTCAGCTGTGCCACCAGGGGGGCTTTGCAAGGCATCCAAATAAAAGTTGATTTGATTTCAAATAAGTGCATTCAAGTGTGTGTGTGTGTGTGTGTGTGTGTGCGCCTCTGTCGTTCTCCCCTTATTGCAAGGGGCTGAACATGCAGAGATGCCTTCTTTTGTTTCCTTGAGTTCCATTGAATATGGAAGCGGTCCGGAGGCGTTCACCTCCAGAGCCATGGGCAGCAGGAGTGATGTGAGAACATTGATCCGCTCTTTGCCTTTCACTCTGGGGTGAACATTTGCATATTGACCCCCCGAGTTGGACCCTGAGAAACGTCTTTGGACCACCAGGACATGCCCTGGGACATGACCTTCACGGCTGCATCGCAGTCCTCGATTCAAACTCTGTGAGTATCAGAAGGGGGAAACCGATGACACGTTAAGGACTGTTCAGTCAACTGTTAGCTATATTTGTTGGCATTGTTTCTACTATTACTGCTTTGTAATTGTATTATTACTGGCCTTTTTTGGTTTGTTGGCAAAGTCATCCACAAACATGTGCAAAACATGGATGAATGGATCAGTCTACAGTCTTTCGTTTCGTTGTACTGGTATGCGTACTCTGTGCAATGACAATAAAGTTGAATCTAACCTAACCTAATCTCATAGTTTTAATAAAGGAAACATTGTTCTCTTTCATTTCTACACAAATATGGGATATTTTTCATTTGGGTTTTGGGTAAAGAAAAACGTGTCTCCATCCGTTGAAGCACAATGCACCAGCACATGAGCACTTTGGGGCGTGTCCTTCACCATGGATCATTAGACATGTTCTATAGCTTTGTGTGAGAGAGTAGTACTAGTAGTTTAGTAGTGGTAGTATTAGTCGTTAGTCTTAGTTAGTAGTAATAGTAGTAATAGTAGTGTAGCAGTTTCATAGTGTTAGTAGTAGTCGTAGTCGTAGTTTAGTAGTTTCATAGTAGTAGTAATGTTAGTTAGTAGCAGTAGTAATAGTAGTGTGTAGTGAGGGATTCGTTTGTAGTAGTAGTAGTAGTAGTACTAGTAGTAGTTTCATTGCTTAGTGTCAGTAGTAGTAGTAGTAGTAGTATAGTAGTAGTAGTAGTAGTATAGTAGTAGTACTTTAATTACTTAGTGTTGGGTCAGTTCAATGTTAATGGCCCCTCCATGCCCCTCCTGCTTTTCTCACCATCATCTCCTCTTGTGTGCTGTCCAGCTGCCTCTGACCTCTGACCTCTGACCCTTACTCCTGACCCCTTGATACATTCCCACGCCACACCCTTTTGTGGCCATCTCCCCATGGCAACATGCTGGTCACTCCCCTGAGATGAGGGCCAGACTGGGATCGCTGTAATGCCATCTAATTTGGCCTAATCCCAATTCACCCATGATATGCTTTACGCAGAGCTCAGATTAGACAAGAATATAAGTGTATAATATGAATTCGATATTTACAACAATAAACAGGGATAAACAGCACTGACACAGAGAAGTGTTAGCTGTATATGTCTGAATAGATATTCTTCGGTCTTATAATGTCACATGAGGCATTCACTCCTAAATTCAAATGTTATTTTTCAAGATGCACATGGTGAGATTGCCCAAGTGGCCAGAGAGGCAAACTAAGAAACAAACCAGAGGAACTGCAATCAAGACTTTATTTTGTCTGCTATGGTGTGTCCACATACACCTGCTCACCCCTCAACCAAAGAATGAGAATGACAACCTTATATAAGGCTATAGACAAAATGATAATTGGGCCAAAGTATTACAAGGGTACAGCCTATAATCAAATAAAAAAAGTATACAGTAAAAATATACGGAACATTTCCTGAAACGATATTTACAATCATAACATGTATATATATATTTACACCCCCAAAACTAAATATCCAAATAGATTGAGTCAAATCAAACCAAACAAACGAAACAAATGTGTCTATTTAACTATCCTATAAACAGACACAATCGAAACGTGCATTTTCATCTACAAACCTCAGGAGAACATAAAATCACAGCCCCATTCACCTGCCATTTCCCTCTCCGCTCTCTCTCTCTCTCTCTCTCTCTCTCTCTCTCTCTCTCTCTCTCTCTCTGTCGTCACAGGCTTTGCCGCCCTCTGTCACTTTCACACTTAATTGTAGCAAAGGAGATTTTCTCCATTGAGGCCGTGTCTCTTAGGTAACACCAGTCCTGCATGAAATGAGATGGACAGAGCGGAGGCAGACCCACACGCAGAGACAGCCACACGGCGGCCAGCAGCAGGCCAGGACGGGTGTCAAAGTGTGTGGACTTAACACACTCAAGTTTCTTAGCAAGTTTAGAAATGTATGATTAATATATATATATACGCATATTTGACCCTTTTGGGATTATCATCATTTTATTATCAATGCCACATTTTTGGTCAGTATGTTCTTGGTAAGTATGATTTTGTAAGTATGTTCTTTGTAAATTCGTTTGTAATTCCTTTGTAATTTCGTTTTCAAACCAAATATTTATTTCCATTTGTTGGACAAATTATATTATGCATGAATTCAATTGTTAAACAAAAATGAGATCATTTTATACAAACGGAATAAATATAACATCTATACATTTTATTGGGTATTTAATGCGTTGTACTGCCAGTGGATTATGAAATTAGCTTAACTTTAAACGCTTTCACTTATTTTCTGACTTATAATTCTAGAATTGTGCAAGGACAAAAATGTATGTGTCCGCTTTGCCAAAAAGTGTGAAAATTTCTCCTATCTATAATTGAGTTTAATGTGCTATATATATATATCATATATAGCATACATACTGCATATTCATTAATGCTCTATGATCATGTGATGACTTTGTGGTATCACCTCCAGGTCTGTCCAGCTGATGGTTTTCACATGAGTGGAGTCTAGAGTTGATTGTCCAAACGCAATTCTTGTATCTCCATAAGCAGGCTTGTGGGTGGACATCAAACCCTCGTCTCCGGTTGTATCTCCAGCGCCGGCTGTATCTCAGGGTTGTGGTTTAAATGTTGTTTCGGAGAAGACAGAATGTGATGGGAATTCTGACTCGCCTCAAGATGTTTTGGATTTCCATCGCTAGGAGGAGTGACTGTGGTTGTGCGTGTGGTCGGTGGCTGGTTTAAACAGCCTCACTGGGCCCAGATGGAGTCTGGGGTGGGTGAGGACACCTGCACACCCGTGAGGCATTGGCTCATCAATGCATCACAGGTTAGGCCCCTGGAGGGCACTCCAGGGCGATGATGCATGATCCCCCTTCTCCATCCTGGAGCATGGATGCCTTCAGCTGCAGTCCCTCCTGGCAGAGGCGTGGCTGGTTCTTGGGGCTGGTTGCAGAGGTGGCTGCAACCCCCCTCCTCCACTGGGCTCCACCGACAACCGTCGCTGCCACGAGGGAAGGGCTGGTGTTAGCAGTTGACCTTACTACCACATGCCGCTGATAAATCAACCAGTGTATTGGAGTTCAATGGAGACAGCGCAGGTGGTAACTGCTAGCATGCTAGGGCACTCTTCCGTGTGTGTGTGGTGATGGCTGGTTCATCCAGAGGGGAATTGATGATTGAAGCCAGGTGAGGCTGCCTAAGCCAGCCAACAAACACACACACACACACACTCCACAGTTCCAGTTTACAAAAATATGCATTTGTATACATTGTTTGCATGCACATTAAAATGTAAGTATTCATCTTGAACCCTATTCCATTAAATGCGTTTTCATGTATCAAAGTGTCTTCACATGGGTATTATCCATGCAATCGTTATTTTATGCAGTTTAATGTTTGACTATCCAGTTATACTCATCAGGATGTGTATCCTTATCAAAATTAACAAAAATATATTTTGGCGATATTGTTGAATACATTTAGGCCTACGATACGCACTTTTGTATATGCAAATCCACAACAGCAGTCGTGGGTTCTGCCTTATCCAACAAATATACCAATATTATGCAATTACTCAATAGTATTCAACCGAAATACATTATAAATCCAAACAATCAAAATAAATTCAAAGTTGATGTTGAAAGTCAGGTTGGTGAGCAGGGCTCTAATATTAATGTGGAACATGGGTTAAGCATGGAAAGAAAGTGGCATGACGTTACTTCATATGCTATTCATATTAATAGTATTTACAAAGTCAATTCCTCCATTAGGACAAAAATGTGTCTCCTCAGTCAGCGGCACTTTTAATTTTTTTAGAAGAAGAAAGAATATGTACCCGTTCTTTGAGTAATTTGCGAGTCATTTCCCCCTCCACATCCGTCGTCATTTTTCATCGTGTAATACTGACATCTAGTGAAGAATTGAAGACCCTACACAGACTAGTGTGTGTGTGTGTGTGTGTGTGTGTGTGTGTGTGCGTGCGGGCGTGTGTGTTATTATTAAAGCTGTAGTTGTAAATAAAACAAAATGTATCTCAAAACATAAAACGACAAAGTGATGATGAAAT
>OMOU01044919.1:0-12050 GCA_900312585.1 Malacocephalus occidentalis
CTCCGCCTCCTCTGAGCTCTGACAGCTTGGCGCGAGGAGGAGGAGAGCCATACAGAGTGCTTTTAAGTCTCCACCAGCTTTATACCCAACAGTAACCACATAATGCAGAGCCACTGGCCACTCTGTAAACCCTAGCATGATTCTTCTGTGGGAGGGAGAAGAAAAGAGGGAAGAGAGAGGAACAGAGATATACACTACAGGGTGGGTTGGACAGCTCTGTCACCCCAATCAACTTGTGACATCATATCACCTCTTTAAAAGTGCCCTATGCTCAACCATGGACACACACACGCGCAAGCATGCATGCGTGCACACAAGCTGTATTTTGTCACATGAACCCCATTGGTTGCCCACGACTTTTGTTTCCATGGCCACACTGATAACAATAATAATAATAATAATAATAATAATAATAATAATAATAATAATAATAATACCACAAATAAGAATGGCCAGATAGTGACCATACGAACAATTCCAATACCTCCAGCTCATCCACTTTTCAAAATAAAATGTATACCTACAGATGTATACCACTGTTTACCTTTACAGTGAGGCTAAGAACAGTCAAGCTACTCCAACTCCATTTGCTTAAATCTATATGCAATGTTTGGTCACCTTGTGTGTGTCACTGTGTGTGTGTGTGTGTGTGTGTGTGTCTCACCTGGGTTGTTGGCCTCCTCCTCCAGTTGGTGCAGCTCGGTGCATTCGGCCAGGGAGTGCTCCAGGCACAGCTGCAGGAAGCGAGCCTGTGTTCTGCTCACGCGCTTCAACAGCGACAGCAGAGCCACCGTCTGCTCGCACTCGTTCCACCCCTTGAACCAGCTGGCCAGGACTCCAACCTGGTCACGAAACATCATGGTCTGGTGGTGGGGGGGAAGGACAATGGTATATGCTATGCTAGTGATTTGGTCCTGCCTGTGTTGTTGGCGTAGCGAGTGTGGTTTGAAGCTCCTGTCCCGGGGGGAGACTAGAGGTGCTATTATCAGCTTGTAGTTAGCGATTACTGGGGGAGAGGCGGCAGCTTGTGAGAGTTAGCGTGAAGCACGTGAAGTGCGTCATTGTTGCCTTCCATAACGCCAGGGACACTAGGGAGAACCCTGGCTTGTCAGTAATAACTTAGGTTATAGCCGACGTTTTTTTGGTCTGTCGATTCTGATGGTTTGTTACTGTTATGTTGCCAGTTGGTTGTCTTGACTGTGAGGTGTCTTGTCACTGGTTGACTCTTGTCACAACTGGTGTTGCCCAGTGCACTTGTAGCTTGACATGATGTGCTATTAACTGTTCTGTTTTACTGTCTGGTAAAAGGATTGATTTATGATATGTCAGCTTTTCTTCCAGCAAACGCTGTCACAATAGTTTCGCTCTCATTGGCATTTTCTTGAGGGAATCCGCCTGAGGCCTGCAAAATAAGGATGGAAATAGCAGTTTTTAAAACAATGACCTACTTGGCTCTCTTTGTGCGCGCGCGCACACACACACACACACACACACACACGCACGCACGCACGCACGCACGCACGCGCGCGCGCGCACACACACACTTCTACAACCGGTTCAAAGCAAACATTCAGCCGAAAATGTCGTTAAAAAAAACCTCGTAGCTGCATTTAAAGGTTGCCTCCTCTCTGTCGCCCATGCACAGACTTGTGGCATTTACCACCGAGACAGAAATAAATAATTCGGATACGTATCCACCCATTCCTAAAAATACAATGGTCTGTAGTATTGCTACATCTCACAGTTTTCCAACGGACCGACACCGGTTTCGACTAGTGTCTCCTCCTAGCTGGGTTTACAAATGGACGGATCACGGTTTACACGTCCAAGAAACATCCAACCATGTACATATCCTACGTTTTAATACCAGTCGCGAATATAGGCCCAGTATTTCAATACACCGGTGGATACGATCGAAATCTTATTACCGTCATGATCATAAGCCGCAGTCTAAAGCTGTCACTTTGCTTCATCAGCAGAGGCTTGAATAATAAAGAGACGAAATGTGCTTACGCAGTTATTCAAATAGAATATTATATATTGGTCACCGAAGCCATAACATTATACACGCATATCGGGTTTTCCTATCCAGCCTATGTAGACACTTGACGAGCAGCGGCGCAGCCAACGTACAAGTAGACTAATAGTTCAGAAATCACAGACAAGTTTATAGACATAATATTATGAATACTTATAATAACAATGCTAATAATAAAAACATTTGGCCGAACCGTACTTACTTATTGGCACATTTGCATCGTTGGTCGCCGAACGGGCAGCAATCACACTTTCGGGGAGCGGTGCCCCCTTTACTCCGGTTTAGTGCTATTTGCCATCTTGACTAACTTTCCCTCTCCCAACAGTTGGGGTACTCTTGAGCCGCCAGAGGAGAGCAGCGGCATTGCTTTGGCACTTTGCTAGATCCCAGGGTCCGAACGTACTGTGGGCGGTACCTCTCGCCAATTACGAAGCAATCGCCGAGTCGGACGTACCGTGGGCGGTACCTTTCGCCGTCACGAGCAAATCGGCGATTGGTCGGCAATACATGGGGGAGGTACCACCCACCGTACGCTCGGACCCTTGGAATCGAGCCACTACCGTCGCTTTCCACATGCTAATAATTAACGCGGAGCATTACGTCAGGGGCTTGGCAGCACAAGCGAGCACAGAAATAGAGAGTGGGGAGTTACAGGGACACAGTGCAGAGGCCTGCAGGCCCAGCAGAAACTACGAGGACCGAGAGGCGGGATCGTCAAGGAAAGTTTCAGAAGAAGGAAAAAAAACGTTTCCATAGCAAACATTTAAAAAAATCAAAAAAGGTAAAAGTCTAAACACGGGATTACAGTACCGTATGCCCAGCCACGTGTTAACCTGAAGCAGACCCGTGTGAAAGTTAGACGGTTTAAGTTGCTCTGTGAAGACATTGAACACTATATATGTGACACAGACTGTACTTTGACTACATATCTACTTCCTTTCCATACTGAATGTGGCATTTCCCTCTGTGAAGTTCACCACAGTACATGTATTTAGGATTGTAATGAATTCCAGCCAACAGAGGGCGACCACAGATGAGTCCGATCTGCATTTCTAACCTGTCTGCTGACTTGGAAGCAGTATTTAGGTCAACTTTAGAAAGTCTCCCCAATCACCATGACTCATGAGCATGGTAGTCGACAGCATTTCGCCACATTACTACTTATTTTATGGTTTACACATATGATGCGTGTTCACACAATATGTTGTGAACATATATCATTTAGATATGCAAGATTATCAAAGAATATTGATATGACCATAACTCTCCTCAAAGAATAGGCCTGACCAAAAATAAACACACAATATTGAGAGAGCACCTCTCTGTTCAATAGTCTCTCTAGAGACTACAATTAATAAAATGTATGGTAAATACAAACATAAATATATGGCCAAATGCTTTGATCACAATTCCATGCATTTACTACCACCTTGTGGCTGATCAATGTTACTGCATTACACTTACGCTAGAATAATAATCATAACTTTAACGATATTAAAACACCTGGACGACCAGAATGACCTTATGAAAATGTGTACCGGGTTTGTAATTCAGACACTATATTTTATGCAAAAACAACAACAACAAAATGTATATAACTGTTGCGTGGTGGTTTGTCACGTAGCCTTCACTAACCATGAGGCAATATCAGGAAGCAACTGAAGGCTACAGCTCCTGGCTCCTCGCTGCTGGTTTTATCACAATGAACAAAGGCGTTTGTGTACAGACTGACTTGGGTGTGTTCCGTCTCCAATGACAAGTGATCATGTCTTCTGCTGTTCGTATTCCCGTTTGCCACATGACAGTCTTTACTGCGCTCTTGGTGAGCATCTTACAGGTGTCCAACTCGAGCCAGGCAGCTCACAGATGTTTCTGCCAGGTAAGTTGAACTCGGCTATGAAGAACCACGATGCGATGCGTGTGGTAGTGAATACCATTTGGGGACACTTTCTTGTAACGGCTTCTAACGGTCCTCAGTACAACATTGCTATTATGTAGTCTCTGTGTCCATTGGTGTAATAATTAATAAATAGCTATCATGATGACTTTGAGTTGAACGAAATCAATACGAACGAAGACACACAATCAAGATGGACAAGATGTGTATGAAAATGTCAATGGACAATTACCAGCGGTGACAAACCTACAGCATGTGGGTAGGATGTTGATCGGTTGATCAATGGGTTAGTGTATGCACGCCAACAGTGGATTCATCTTGAACAGGTCACAGGTGACCTTGATGACTGTGCCTGCGATGTGGAGACGATCGATGCCTTCAACAACAATCAGCTCTTTCCGAAACTCCAAAAACTGCTCGAGTCTGATTACTTCAGGTTCTACAAGGTAACACAATTGAAACCAGCAGACCCAAACGAGAGCACGTGACATCAAATTAGAATTGTATTATTTGATATATTTTATTTGATGTTATTACCAACCAAATTTGAAATAAAGTACCGACCCCCAACAGGTGAACCTGAATAAGCCATGTCCTTTCTGGGCAGACAACAGCCACTGTGGTCTGAGGGACTGTGCTGTGCAACCCTGCTCTCTGGTGAGCGACCCTGCTGTCTTACTAACATTTGATTTACAGAATGGCTTCTGGATTCTGTTAAACAACAAAGCTCTTTATTGAACAGAATGAGGTACCTGAGGGAATCAAGTCTTCCAGCTATAACCATAAGGTAAGAGAGTTCCTATAGTAGAATGGAATGTGAACTACATTGTTTTTGTTTTGTTTAATTTTTTTACTTCCTCTAGGTCTCGTGTTTCCCACAAAATGTTCTTAGATTAGTGCATTAGTACTTGATTCCCTGTAGCCAAATAAGCGTTGTAACTGTGTTATTCATACATACTTGCGAAATGCGCAAAAACAAATTCTGATTGGTTCCTTTGGGTGTGGCTATTGCCTTGTATGTGTCCATTCTCTAGTATTCTGCAGAAGCCAACAGACAGCAGGATGACTGTGAGAAACTGGAACTTCTTGGAGCCGTAGATGCCTCTCTCAGGTATGTTCGTATATATAAAATACAATATAAAAAAACCAGGGGTGTGGTTCTTATTTAACAGCATTAACACAAATGGGGAAGTGGAAACCACAATCAAAAGTCAGTTATTCAAGCCTGGCGTGATGTCGTCGACAGTGAGGAGACGAGAGAGGCTGTGTTGAACTGGAATCTCCATGACGATGAGTCGGAGCGGTTCTGTGTGATTGACGGTCGGTATTTATTTACACATCCGGTGTGTAACTGAGTCACAGACTAAAGCCTTATTGTCTAAGCCTTGTATTGTTGCTGCTGTTGTCGTTTCAGATGTGGAGTCCCCAGATGCACAGTATGTGGACCTGCTGCTGAACCCAGAACGCTACACGGGCTACAAGGGCCCCGAGGCATGGCAAATCTGGAACAGCATTTATGAGGAGAACTGCTTCAAGTAAAGTAGACAAACAAACCATCAAACAAACAAACAAGCACAAACCATGAGCAGGAATAACACACAGCGTGAACCCGATTGTTTGACATTAAAACATTGTCAGCTAGCAGTGATGGGTGTGAGCTTTCATGCATGCTTCCTCTGCCACAGACCCTACACTGTGAAGCGACCGGCCTATCCTCAAACGTTCCACAGTGGTCAAGGAAAGGATGGTGGTGGGAGCTCTTCCTATAGTTAACATACTTCACCATTCACATTTGAGGCATGGGATTAAGAGAGGATTTCAGTGTGTACTTTATGTCTGATATAATCTGTGGTCTTACTTTCAGCCCGGGCCTTCTACAGATGGCTGGAAGGTGGGTCAATTGTGTTCAACATCGCTAATATATTGTCTATTGTTGTGAGAGATGCTACTGCGAATGTCGCCGAAGCAAAGTTGTAGCCGATACGTGTTTCTCCTCTTCTCCAGGTCAATGTGTGGAGAAAAGAGCTTTCTACCGTCTTATTTCTGGCCTCCATGCCAGCATCAACATACACCTGAGTGCCAGATACCTTATGGATGGTAAATACACTCAGAAATCATTTGTCTTTACTGATTCCACGTAAATATCGCCAATAGCTGTCATGGACATTGATTTGTGAATAGTAGCAGTGCAGTAGACTGAATTCAGCTTAATGAACGCACACACGACACAGCCATCATTAGCTTGTCTGAGCTTACTCTTCAGAGGGTCATCTTTTATTGCATACATGTTATCACATAAATCCTGTCATGTGTCTGGGTAATCGACCTGGGATCATTCAGACACTGGTAAGCATGTTTCAATGAGTGGCCTACCTGTTCTTTGTTAATTGTTTCAAGTCACCAATAGGTCAAAAGTTAAGTGATTAAAAGTAAACAGAAGCACAAAGCTGAGTAAAAATCAATATGTCAATCAATACGCATGGTCAACATTTTCCAACACATAGCCCGTTCAGTCCCCTCTAAGATTTCCACTTCTCTTCCGATTGCTCCCCCTTCGCTCGTAGACAACTGGTACCATAAGAAGTGGACTCATAACATCTCGGAGTTCCAGCAGCGCTTCGACTCGGACCTGACTGCAGGCGAGGGCCCCAAGCGGCTCCGGAACCTCTACTTCCTCTACCTGATAGAGCTGCGGGCCCTGGCCAAAGCCCTGCCCTTCTTCCAGCACCCGTCCTTCCAGCTGTACACGGGCTGGCCCCGACAGGACCAAGCACACCAAGAGCTGCTCCTGGAGATCCTCCAACTGGCCGAGTCAGTCTGTACACACACAGCCAATGAGCCGCCCTTGTCAAATACATCCGTGGGCAAAGCAATGGATCACACTGTTGAAAGTCTGGGCGGGATTGTGTTTTAATCAATCAATCTAAACCAATTAACGTTGCCTCTCTTTTCCACGCTGGCACTCAGCACTTTCCCGCTGCACTTCAACGAGACCTCTCTGTTCACTGGGGACGAGAAGGAGGCGGCGAAGCTCAAGGTCTGCCACCATTTCAACTAACGACTTTTAGTCCAGCCGTGGAGCAATGAAGTGGAATTTGCATGGCTATGCCATCTAACAGAAAGCAATACAGTGCCACTCATATGAATTAACCACGACACACACACACACACACACACACACACACAGGGTCAAAACTCATTCCTGATTAATATGGTGTTGTAATTTACAACACCATAACTATAGTTCAGAGACAATCTATAGAATACTGGCCGGGTGGTAATGTACAGTAAAGGCTAGAATGAGGCTTATGTCTCATCAGATATTATACACGACTTTGGTAGACAGAGAAAATAAAAGTTTGATGAGAAATGTTGTTGCTTTTTCTCCACAGTATAGTATGAAATGTATTTTTATTAAATATTCCAAAAATGAAATACATTGTAACCAAATTGAATGTAGGTTTGCCCTTTGTGAGCACATCTCTCTCTGACATGTCAACCTCAGGAGGACATACGGCTGTCTTTCCGGAACATTTCCAGAATCATGGACTGCGTAGGCTGCTTCAAATGTCGCCTATGGGGCAAGCTGCAGGTCAGCAGTGTCTTAATAACCCACACAGACTCAATTCAGTCTGCCAAATAAAGTTGAATTGGATGACGTATTTGACGTAATGACTAATTGAATGGCGTAGTTAAAAGTATACTAGGCATCGATGCATGTTCATTTTTTCATCAATAATGAATCTCTCTCTCTCTCTCTCTCTCTCTCAGACCCAGGGATTAGGAACAGCCCTGAAGATTCTGTTTTCAAGGCGACAGATTGAGGCATTGACCAAACCTAGTGTTTCACGGCCCACTTTCCAGCTGAGTCGCCAGGAAATAGTCTCCATCTTTAATGCTTTTGGAAGGTACGATACTCTGAACCCATTACAATATGGTGATGGTTAGATATGCCATCTGTTTCATTGCAAAGCGTTTAGATTTTTCCACTCTTTAGTATCGAGTTACCTAAATGTAAACTGAAAGTAAATGATGTGGATTTTCTTTTTCCAAAACAAATTGCTATATTGTACTTGTCTCTTTTGGGGAAATGTAACTTTTTTTTTGTTTTTATTTGAATGTTTTATAGAATTTCAACAAGTATCAAGGAGTTGAAGAACTTCAGATCAATGCTTGCGGACGTCAGATGACATAACCACAACCAGTTTGACCTTTATTCTGATTCTGATGATGTGAAATAAACACAAAATCTCTCAATCAATGTTTTTACTTCTGGTGTTTTATGGTCCGCAACTGTCATTACTGAGTGGTCGTTACTCTGATGGCCAGAATGTTATTGTTGCCCTGAAGATGGCGCTACTAAAACTAATATTGATGGTTGTGCATTGGTACTAGACACACTGTGAATTGAAACCCTTTTGTGTGTGTGTGTATGTGGGGGGTGTGTTGGTCGCTCGCTTCCAGACAGTGAAGGGTTAAAGACCGTAATAGGATGAATGGATATTGTTGCGAGCAGCATCTGATTACAGAGACCTCTCGAGGGCGACGCTAGGAAGCATCGAGGCACACGTCCGTGCCCCCGCCGAACTAGTTACACCGATGACGTTCACTAAAGTAAGCTGTTGCTGTAGTGGTTGTAGATATTAGACATTGCTGTTCTTGGGAGTCAAAACACCACGGTGCACAGACCATGTGTTGGGAGCGGTGAATCTTTGGAGGACGCCTGGAGTGTAATGGCCTGTGGGAGTGCGTGCGAGCCTGTTGCTTCGGAGTAAACGTTGACGTATAATGTGTTGACTTTGAGAGAAGAAGCAGAAGACCTTACCGAGAGTTTCGCCGACGCAACAAGCCAGCAACGCACCAATGTGCCACCGTGGCCCGCCCGCCTTGAGCCTTTAGGAAAACAGGATCGGGCCATCAGGAGAGAATTTGGTGCGGAGCAAAAGCAACAGAAGTTGCAACAGGTAGGTGCTTAAGTAGCCTAGCCATCTGTTTGGGTTGTGGCCGCCGCGTTGAGAGCCGCTACACTACAAAACATCAGAAACATCTTTGCATGGCTCGGACATGGAGGGGTGTGTGTGTGTAGTCGAGACGATCGCATCGAATTGACAACACGATCGGTCATCGGCACTTAAGGCCTAGTTTTGTTTATGGAAGCTGCTTCAGCAAAGTTCGATCTACAGTAAAAACAAGAACATAATTGCGATCATTTACGTTCACACATGGTTCATATTCTTTTCATACGTATCTGGATGAATTCTCCAGGGCGTTGACGAGCCCGCCCGGCCGGCTGAGGGTGTGGGGCTGGACCGCTGTGCCTGACGCGGTTCCCTGCCGAGCAAGTGGATTTTAATCATAGAAACACCACATCAGCAGCTGTCAATTCCCGCCCCAGTAGTCTCATGGAATACAAACATATTTACATGTCAGATAGAAAGGAATAACTAGAAAATAATAACTGGTCATGGTGCTAAACCTAATGGGTTTTAGAGTGGCTATACTATAGCCTACTCTACACTTAATGTAGGACCCTAAATGCCTATTTTTCATATATTTCCAGTGACCTAAAATATGTGTATATCTGACAAAATATGAAAAATAAATAGTTACAATAATACGTTCCTTCATGGTAAACAATACGCTTATGCATGTCCACCCTGTGTGTTCACAAAACGTGGTTGGTGGCTGTATAGTGTTACACCATAATTGTCCTGGTTTCCCTTAATATTCCCTCAACAGAGAACAAGCATTGGACAGCAGCAGTGGAAGCAAATACAATATGTGCTAATGGAAAGAGGTTTCAGGCTAAATCTCTGGCACAGAATAGCAGTGTGCGGCACATCAGATTTCCCTATCTTGTGGCTGTGTAAGGGCTTGGATGAAATTAAGTTTCGTTGGGGGAAATTAGAGCCTTTGGCAGGCTCTACTCACAGCTGTGCAGGGGAACAATGCTCATTTGTGTCTCTTTTTGTTGAATATTCTTCTTTCCTATACTCGACCAGAACATACTCCAGGTTTGTTAGTGAGACACCACACTCGACACACTTAACTGCTCTTCTGCATCAAGGGGTTGACGTTTGCCTTGAACGGGTCGATCCCCTCCCTCACCATCGGCTCTCTGATCACTGGAGCTTTCGCAGTACAATGCCGCTGCCGCACAAATACATTAATGACCGTAAAAAGTATGTAAAGCGATGCCCAATTGATTAATATTCTGTCCTATTCCCTACTTGCAAAGTAGGGCTAGCTCAATGAACTAGTGACTGGTGGTGTGTTGACATCCTCTTGACAGATACTCTGACCCCTTCTCTCCTGGCCATTTCCAAGGTAATTTTAGAAGTGTTGGATAACTCCCTGCCCGGACCTCTTCTCTTGAGGGCCAGGGTCTCTCCAACCTCCTCATTACATTTACTACACCCTTACTATGTGTGGCATTTCAATCCAAGCCCCAGAATGTCCCACCTCACAGCCAGCGGTCCTATAACTACCACCTACTCACTTGCTGCAGCCTTACTCATCTGGACAGCCTGCCAAACTAATAACATCGGCTTGTTCTGTGGGATCTTAACTGCATGTCTGCGGGCTCCAAGGCTTCCTAACCAACTTCTCTGTTGTCTCTCTGGTGTGTTGCCTCTCTCTTTCTTTCTCTCTCTCTCTGTCTGTGTGGTTTGAGGGATTTCTCCCTCGTTCTCTCTCTCTCTCTCTCTTTCTGTCTCACTCTCTCGTGCCTTGCTCTGGCTATTGCTTTCTCAGGCCCTTGGAGAAACGGCCCTTACTACCATTTGGACAGCCGTCCATCTCTGTTTTCATCTCTAAAAAGGTAAGGTGGTTTTTGCTGGGACCTTGGGATGCAACAGCCTGTCATGCATGTCTCTCATGTGGGTACGAAAAAGTCTTGTTTGCGCAATGTTGTATCGAGTGGAACACACGCAGTTTCATACGTTCCACAAAAAGAGCCCTTTGACGTCAAGTGAGTGTGTTGCCTAATTGCTAACCATTGTTTAGTGTTTTAAATAAATGAAGTAGATAATCCTACCTCTATGTCACATGGCCAAGTGTAGTTTGGCCTACACGACTCAAACACTCCTCTTTTCTGTGTGCCCTGAGCTGTAAAGCATCATAGAAACCTCTGGAATTGGACATTCATTAATGTGTTTGTAGTGCATGTGAAACTAGTTAGTCGTGCTGCACAAAAGTGACATTTCATATTCCAGGTTTGCAAAGAACAGAAAATGTGTTCGATCCCAGCAAGCGGATCAGATGGGAACGATTTAGCAAACGTTTCAGTGTTGTGTATGCATTTTTATGGACACGTGCACTTCTGGATTCCAGAGCACTGCACACATTTAGCCTGGGTTTGTATGGAGAGGAACATGATGTCAGGATACACTTTATTTTGTAATGTTTACAACTGTATTCGTAAAGAGTGGCTTGAAATGTGTTTTCTGTGTTTGTCCTGTCACCTGGAGCATCACTTGACAGTCTCAACCATCAAAAGTCAAGTCACTTTTGTTCACCCTACGGCAAGGGTACAAGGGTATTTGTGCCTACGTTAAGCAGTTTCCAGTGTATGATGTAAATGTGTGTGTCGCCTGTGACTAAGGACAGATATCAGTATCTCCGGATAGCTTCCCAAACTAATTCCTGCCAGTTATTAGGGGCTTCAAGCAATGGAATGGTTTTGTTAGCAACACTGTAACAGGCTCATTAAAGAGCTAGTGATACATTCCAGGCTAGTGTATGACAAGCCAAATAAGGTGACATCAAAAGTTTTAAACTTATATGTTTCTTTGCATTTCTAAATTGAGCATTTAGTGTTTGTTAGAGTCTGTGGCCGTTGTCAATTTCTTTTGACAAACACCGGTATATGTTTACGATTTTTAACTTTGCTGAAGCAATGGGAATGTAATGAACAAGCAAGATAGGAATGTAATCATAGTGCTCTGCTCTGCAGCTGCTTTACACGTTATGCTATAGACTGGGTGTACAATATTTCAATTATATTATAGAAATAACGCTCATAGCCCATACCAAAATCACAATCCGCAACTCAGGATTTGTGTTCGTAACATGTTTTATATGTGTCCTGATGTAAAGTAACTGAGGCCCATAGGC
>OMOU01044920.1:0-11841 GCA_900312585.1 Malacocephalus occidentalis
AAATAGTCCGAGGATTAGACTATGACCCAGCAGTCTGTGGTCCTCTCTTGGGCGTGACTGCCCCCTACTGGTACAGAGCTGCTGTCTGCTTTCTTGGGACTCTTACATGGTATACTCTAGTGTACTCCCGTCTTTAGCATTCTTTTGCACATTCCCCTTGCATCGCCACTTTTTCATTTCACTGCGTATCCTGTATATGTATGTGACAAATCTTTGAAGGTTCTGGATTAAATTCCCCAGCCTCCTGACCGACTGACTGAGGTGTTGCTGTGTTGTCGCATGAACACCTGCGCTGAAGGTGTGGAGGCCTCCGCCCGCCGCCTCCTCCGTGGTGTAGCGGGCCCTCTTGCACACGGCCACCCGGGCGGGCCTCTCGACCGCGAGCGCGGGCACGAGGAACTGGGCGGCGCCCGCATCGAAAAAGGTGTTCCCGATGGCCCGGTCCTTCACAGCCCAGACCACCTCGCAGCCGCACACCTCGAACCTGTGACAGCCGTCATTATGAGCTTAGATTAGATTCAACTTTATTGCAACTGCGTAGAGTCATTGCAACTGCGTAAAGCCAATGGAACCAAGTGCAGACATAGCATATTCAAGATTCAAGAAGTGTAATTATCACATACACATACAGGATGTGCAGTGAAATGAAAAAGGGGACGATGCCCAGTGGAATGTGCAACAGAACAATATACATATGACAAATATCGCAAATTGAAAAATGGGATTCATAATAATTCATTAATAGCAGAAATGGTTTTCCAGGATGTGTATGAAAGCTGAACTGTGCACTGAACTGTCTCTTGTGAAGACAGATCGCCTTTTTGAATTTCAGCGTCCGTTTTTTTTTTAAATCCTGGGATGTCAGCGCTGAACATTTCACTAGAAGTGGGGAATCTATGCCTTGAAAAAGGCACCCCCTATGGTCTAATACCCGTTACTGCAAGTGTAGTGTGTTTTGTGTCCACTCACACCAACTCCAATGCAATGCCCCCATTTCCGACGACCAGGATTCTCTTGGCACTGGACAAACGCTTCTGAAACTCCTGCAAACACACAAATGTGATCTAGTAATATTTGTCAAGTTGAATTTGCCCACAGTGGAAGTCTTGGTTCCTGGCGGTCTGGTGGGGTTAAGAGAGACAGAGAGATGTACCTGAACGCTGTCCGTGTCTCGGACCCCCAGGACGCACGGCTGATCCTGGGTCAGCAGTTTGGGTCGGGCCCCACTGCAGATGCACAGCTTCTCGTAGCCCACCGACCGACCGTCCTCTGTCCGCAACGTCTGTAGAGAAGACAGACAGACAGACAGACAGACAAACAGACAGACAGAGCATGATGATGATGATGATGAAAACACAGCCATCATATGTAGGTGTAGCTTCACCGAATGTCCACAAGATGGAAACAGAAGCACAATGCACATTATTAGTATATTATCCGTCGGCTATTCCTGCTCACGCAATGAGGAATATTCAGTCATTTGTTTGAAAACTACTTCCACAATGACATTTACACCAACTTGAACTTTGTGATGAATCACAAATTCCATTTTAAATCACATTTTGTGATTTATTAAATCTAATCTGGAAGGATCAATCCCTTCCTGTCTTTCCTATGTTTAGTTCTGTCATCTTAAATGTCGCTTTTCATGCCTATCTCTTCGATTATGGAAGCATATATGCTGTTTATAGTCTGTCTTAGATCTCACGTGTGTGTGTGTGTGTGTGTGTGTACGCACATGCGTGTCTGCGCGGAGGCTTCTGACAGCAGACTGGATCACCGTGACATTGGGGAACCTCTCCTGCAGTGCACTACATGGATGCTCCTCCACGTCAAACTCCTCCAAGGTCCGAGACACCTGAGGGTTAGCGTTACGTTAGCATGCTGAGACATTCACACACCCACTCCTTGTTCTCTTGTTTAATCAGCTTAACAGTAGTGCACATGACAACTACCCAACCAAGAACGACATAGCAACATGTAGTTCTGCACAGTACAACACAAAATAGTAAATCAAGACACATTTACATTGACATTTAAGGCATTTGGCAGGCGCTTTTGTGCAAAGCGACTTACAAAGAGTACATTTCTTGATCTGATTCCCAGATCTTCATTGCAAATGTGCCTTTGACCCCAAAGTAAGGACACCTGCCCCTTAAGCCGCTCCCTCTAATCTGTAACAAATAACAAAAAAAGGACATATTTCAGATGTCATCATCATCATTACCTGTTTGAAGTTGGCCACTGCCTTGATGTGCGAGGCCGGCGTGATGAGCGCAACCGCCGCTGAAGGGAAGTCGGCTGACAGCTTGCGAGAACACAAGGAAGGTGCCCAATGAGGTGCGTGATGGTGGTGCGTTCCGGATGCACACGTAATCGGAATTTCCGACCTCCAAGTCGGAAATTTCAGGGGGACCTTAACGCCCGAAATCGGAATTCCAACTCAGAAAGTCGGAAGAGCCTCAAAAAACACGACAGTCCTCTCGGTATGAGGTCATTCCCAAGTCATTCCAGAGCTGGGAATGGCGTCAAACCCTAGTTTTGTTTGTTGACCGTGTTCCTATTTACTCGGAATTAGTGAGGTTGTCCCGACTTTCCGATTCGGAAGTATGATTTCAGGGAACTTTTCCCCCTGAAACTTGCAATTTGGACGGCGGAGAATCTGACTTCCGAGTACAACTGCAACGCACCAATATGATACCTTGTTGCATCACACAACACAGCGAACACATGTGTTTATGAAGCAATGTACAGCATCAATGCAGTGTTACCTGCTCCACACATGTGACACCCGCGATGCCGCCTCCTACGACGACAAACTTGAAGTTCTGCATTGAATTATCAGCCATTCCTCTCATGAACACTCGGTAAACCAACGTTAGCTGCCACCCATGTCACCCAATTTGGACTACAAAGGCGACTGAGATTCAAAAGGGGGACATTTATTACGAACGAATATTATTAAACTATTTTCACCAGAAGTAACAGAAACGTGGAACTAAAGTGTCAATCACCAAGTATTACTCCCTATTTCGTATCAGGAACAAGGCATGCGGGGAATCTGTTTACAATATGCTACGGCAAGTCACACGTCCAAATGTCTTTGAAATAGAAAATCGCGTTTTAACTATCAGGGAACTCTACTGTTTAATAATGGCTGATTTAATAAAAACTGATTTAAAATGCATTAAACATGAACGTTTCTTCATATTTTAACCATTGTATTTGTATTTCTTTTTAGTATAATAGGGCCCCACCACCAGAAATTCACGTTATTTTACAAAAAAGTAATTTGGACCATCATATTACTGCGTGATAACTTTACTGTGTGGTTAAATAAGGTTTGCTTGGAGTATCATGCTTAAGATAACATAATTTTTTTTAATGTATGTGGCCTATTTATCATTCCCAAGGTTTGATACAAAGCTTAAAAAATACCATCTTAGTTTTCCAACCCCTACATTGAGAAAAGCATCTGTGTGTACTCTGTGTGAATGTAAGTGTGTGTTTTTCTGGTCCAGATAAAACAATGTCAAAAATGTGTTAATGACTGCCCACACACAGTCTGTCAGACACTCTGTCTGTGACCTCTAACCATGAAAAACAAAGCAAGACAAGAAGGATGAAGAGAGAGAGAGACAGAGAGACTCCACTGTATATATCCTCACCCACATATTCTGCCATCCCTATTGGACGCTGCTCTTAACTAAAACAGCAAGACACAGCCAATACAGTTTTACCTTCAGTGATTTTAACCAGACACAATTTGGGATGGGGTCATTTTCCAGGCCCCTCTTCCTTGCATTCCTCAGATGCGCACTCTTTCACATATAATGATCCATGCAAATACAGCCATCCTCACAAAGGATGATCAACTACTACTTGGGACTGTGAAAAACATGAAGAGAATCTTCTTCACACCCTGTCTCTGTTATTCTCTCCCTGTGCCGTCCCCTTGTCTAACCTGTAAAGTGTATCTGGGGTTCCTTGGAAGGCGGTCCGATGCGTCAACGGACCCACGGTCCTCAAGGTAAACTGCGATGGTTCTCTGAAACATGGGAACAGTACACGAGGCATGCACTCGTGTACTGTTCTGACCACCAGCACCTAGATCTCGTCACCCCCGACAGACTTCATGTATCCATAGTTCCCACAAAGAATCATTTGATCGTGTGTAATCGGCAAATGTGTGCAATAAATGCGGTTCATTTTGGAAAGTGGTTAGGATAAAAGCGCTATATGAATGCAATCCATCATTTTACAATGTGTGAGTGTGTTTTGACATATGTGTTTGTGTCTTGTATGTGCTAGCTTGTAAGTCTGTGTGTATGTGTTAGCCTGTAAGTGTGTGTGTGTCTGTCATCAGGTCCTACTTTTCTGGGACAAATACTATTATGGTCCAAGTAAAAACATGTCAAAAATGCACCCACAGCTCAGGTGTGTGTGTGTGTGTGTGTGTGTACAGAAAGGACAGATGTTAGCCACTTTGGGGTTCAAAGAAACTGAAATAACTGCAGAAGTCTCCAGTGTCGATCACCAATCCTGCTTGTTGACAATGGTTTGTAGTTTGCTACAGTCCACTGGGTAGGTTGGTAGGCTGATCTATCCAGCATACTTCTCGATGGACACTGTATGTATTTCACTGCGTTCCACCATGTCAAGTAGGGCCATTCCAACCAGTTTTTTTGACCATTTGGAATGGCTAAAAATGCTCATAGCCGGTGGTATAATAGGAGTCCTTTAACCAGTAAAACACAGCCAGTGCTTACAACCACCACCCCTGGGCAGTTTTTAAAATCAGAAAGAAGCTTCATAGAAGCAAAAGAATCATTACCGTGAGGCTGACGAGAGCCATTACTGTAAGATCTTGTGGAGTGTGTATGTGGTTGGTTTAAGCAGCCTCACCTGGCCCGAGTTAGGGATGGCTGCACATCTGTGATGCATTGGCTAATCAATGCCCACAGATTAAACACACACACACACGCACACACACACACTTGGGAAAGGAGTGTTCGATCGGCACTGCCCAGCATCTAAGCAGCATCAAGTTAGCTTCATAACTACTTAATTATGTGGGTTCTGGCAGTGTTGTTCCAGAGTTGGAAATAAGCGAAAGGATTTCTTTGGACATTTATTTTAATATACAGAATAAAGAATGCAGAATATTGAGATGGTGCATCCATCCATTGAGATTAATTTAACGTCTCAGCAACATTTTTGTTCTGGTCATAATTTCTGATATATTTACAAATAATACTATTACTGCAAGACGGTCCTGGCCAGAGGTTAACAGTGGAAAAAAGAAAAACTCAATGCATTCCCTCAATTTACCTGGACATCCAGCCTCTTGACACCGGGTCCAGGTGAATGTGATTTATGCGGGCGATTGGCCCGTGAGACTGCATTCCTGCCATGTCAGAAAAAAGTAATGTAGTGAACATTGTTTAAAAAGTAGTATTAAAGTATTAACATCAAAATATACATGCATTATGAAAAGTTTTACGAAATGATTAATGCATGGAGGTATTCATCGCTTGAATACATTTTAAAACATATTTGAGATGTTACTTTACATACAGCTACGTAGCATGTGAATTTGCCCGTGGGGACAAATTATTATTATAATAAATAATATAATTTATGTTTTGATTTATATTTTGTATTGTTAATTTAAATCTGCAAAGTACAACATGTGAGATTTGACAGATAGAGTGTCGACAGATAGAGTAGAAGTATGAAGTGGCAGGAAATAGAAATACTCAAGTGAAGTACAAGTACCTCAAATTTATACTTGAGTAAATTAACTTTCCACCACAGACAGGATCTCGCCGAGAGCAGCTCGCCGTGAAACTCCAGTCCAGCGAACCAGCCTTCGATCAGCACCACGGACAGCAGCTGAAGCGCCGAATCTATTTCATATTCCATATATAAATATATATAATCTATATACTATATCAATTTACCATATATTTGCAGAATTTGAGCTCTACCTTGGCTTCGTCCGTAATCGGTTAACTGCATGTTTCTTTTTTTTGTAATCTGTTTGAAAAGAAACCCCAGTAACAATGGGAAAGGAAAAAGTGCACATCAACATCGTGGTCATCGGTCATGTGGACTCCGGCAAATCCACCACCACCGGTCACTTGATCTACAAGTGTGGTGGGATTGACAAGAGAGCCATCGAGAGGTTTGAGAAGGAAGCTGCTGCGGTAAGTAGGGTTTGAGCTGTATTTTGACCAGCTAGTCTACTCCAGACCTTCAGGCTGGCAAGGGGTGCGGAGATCGGCTCACCATCATCGGTGACTGGCCTATAACAGTATCACACATGTCAATGAATTAATTCATCAAATACCTCTATGGCAATGTATGGCAATGTTCATTTGCCACAATGGCACTTCCTTGGCTTTTTTGCGTTCAACGGAGAGGACGGAGTTGGCCTGACAATGAATCCGTTGTTTTTGTTTCCAACACAAATGCTCATGTGTGATTTAAGGTCGGTAAATCATAAGTATAATCAATTGAGATATCGGATTTCTTCTTGGAGAGAGGTATGGCGCAGGGACTTCATCAAGAACATGATCACTGGCACCTCTCAGGCAAACGCTCAACGTTTTACCATTGGCTATTTATTGTACACAAATGACACAACATGGTGGTCCTTCATGTCCACCGTTGTTCAACAATTGCTTCCATTTCTAGGCAGACTGTGTTGTGCTTATCGTCGCCGCTGGCACAGGCGAGTTTGAGGCCGGCATCTCCAAGAACGGGCACCCTGGGGGTGAAGCAGCTCATCGTCGGCGTCAACAAGATGGACTCCACCGAGCCCCCCTACAGCGAGGCCCGTTACAACGAAATCACCAAAGAGGTCGGCACCTTCTTCAAGAATGTCGGCTACAACCCCAATGCTGTGGCCTTCGTGCCCATCACCGGATGGCTCGGTGACAACATGCTGGAGCAGAGTTCGAAGGTGAGTTCCAAACTAATTTTTACCTGACATTAAGGCTGTCACGGTGGTGGTGGTGAGGTGAGGACCCAAAGGCAGACATGATGGGGATTAAACCCAGGAACTGGGTATTAAATATCAAAACAGATACAGGTGACATAGATAACCATACAAAAGCGCTAAAAGTGACCGGACCGAACACACTGAAAACAATGATCTGACAAGGACTGACTGGGGAACGAGACTTATATATAGAGACATGAGGGGTGAGTACAGATGAGACACAGCTGGGGGCAGACAGCACACATGGCAAACATAGAACTAGACTAACTAGACAAGGAACACACAGAAATACAAAAATAGACTGAATCAAATGCACGTGGCCGGCCAGAGCAAGAATGACCCTCCCGCAGAGGCAGCCGCCTTCAACGCCCAGGCCCACGACGGACGGCAAACCACAAGTCACCAACGTGAGCAAGTCCATCAAGGCCAGCGACCCCGCCATCGTGACCATGATCCCCCAGAAGCCCATGTGCGTCAAAGCGTTTTCAGAATACCCTCCCTTGGGTAAGTACTGAGTACTCTCGCTGGGCCATGGGAACTAAACCTATTGGTTACACGTGTGGACAGGGGTAGGGTGGATGCCAGTTGTCCCATCAGGTCTTTGTTTTTTCCCGGATGTTTCGCCGTGCGGGACACGAAGCAGACCACGGCCGTCGGCGTGATCAAGAGCGTCGAGAAGAAAGCCGCTGGAGCTGGCCAAGTGACAAAGTCTGCAGCAAAGGCCTCCAAGAAATGAATTCTCCGCCACAACGGTGCGGCTCGGGTTGATGGCTCTGCAGTACATCACGTTGCAGAAGAAACTCAACAACAACCTGGGCACTCTATTGTTAAAGGACTGGTTAATGCTGATTAACATGTTTCGTCAACGTTTTTGCTGGTAAAGTTCGGGTCTTTTCTGTTTCTCCTCGCCTCCGATATTTTTGTATTTCACTGAGTTCAGAAACTCTGGTGTTGTCTTGCAGATGTTTTATCACCCTTTATGTGACCTGTAATATCCAATAATAATAATACACTTTACATTGTATCTTTCGCAACATTTACAAAGTGCTTTAGAGTTAAAACAAACACAATTAAAACCCAGAGATGCAACTAATTAAAAGCCACGAAAATGCACACATTATAAAACACAAATAGAGTAAACGGCAACATTAAAAGATCAAATACAATGCAAGAAAATGTAAACCTGCATTAAAATCAAGTAAAAGGCAGGCAGCTCAAATAAAATCAGGACATGTTGCAGGGAAGACTTGAGCAATGAGAACACTGAGTTGGACAGCCTTATTTCCATGGGCAGGTCATTCCAGAGCCTCTGGGCCCTGACAGCAAAGGCTCTGTCCCCTGTTTGGTTTTCAGTCTGGAATAGACAGAAGACCTCAGCCTGAGGATCTAAAATACACAGAGGCTCACCGGGGACAAAAAGGTCTAGAATATAAGCAGGAGTCATATTGTATTGTTCTTCTGCACATTCTGCTGGGACACTTTTTAATTTCACTGCACATTCTGTATGTGTAAGTGACAATTACACTTCTTGAATCTTGAATCTTGACCTCCAAGTTGAGCCATTGTAATTGTACCATACGGCCACAAGGTAGCGACAAAGCCTGTGTGTTTTTCACATACTTTTTTCATAATTATGACTTAGTATCTCATAATTATGCCTTACTATCTCATAACATTGAGGAATATTTCAAACGTGGTTTTACAAATGATTAAATCCTTGCTTTACTGTCTGAATTGCGAATATTGTACATGGTGTTGAAAAGTAATATTGTACATCATTTTCTCAATATCATTCGATTCGATTCGATTCGATTCAACTTTATTGTCATTGCACAGAGTACGCATACCAGTACAACGAAATGCATTCATCATTGTTGCAGCCATTATGAATGGATTGTGTGTTTTTTGTTGTTTTGAACACTGGGTGATGTGTGAGTGCAGGAAGGCATTTAGGTGAGCTCACCAGGACAGGTGGAAGTGATTAGAGGCCGCGATTAGAGACCGGGATCAGTTTTTGACCGTGTAGCTAGCCACACGCTGTTGTTGATTGTTATATTATTATTAGAAGAAACTGTTTTCCAAGCTACAGAAGTGTCTGTTAATGGAGTACACATGTCCACACTAGTTTTTACCCTGTCTACCGATCACTCAGTGGCTTTGAGTAGCAAACGTCACTTCATAAGTTAAAAACTGTGTGCTTATCCCGGCCCTGTCCTGGTGAGCTCACCAAAATGCCTTCCTGCACTCACACATCACCCAGATGTGTGAGTCACCCAAAACAGATCATTACAACAAACAAACAATCCATACATAATGGCTGCAACAATCATCATATCAATACATGTTTTTCTCCTTTCCTAATTGTAGAGTGTGTGGTTGATGGTTGGTTTCCTCACCTGGCCATGAGTCAGGCTGATGAGAGTCTGGAGCTCAGGAGTGCAAAAACATAATAGAGTTCAAACAAAACTTTCAATCATTAACAAATGAATGAAGGTATGAGCCAGAGAGAGAGGAGGATGTCTACTTCCTGCTGGTGTTTGTGAATGGAGGAGGCAGGATCAGCATTTTTGGGGTCATTAATCAAAAATATTTCGAATATTTTGTAGGGATCACATTTCTCATGGAGTCATTGGTTATTCATGGTTTATTAATGGTTTATGAATTACATTAATGGTTTATTAATGACACTCGACTTTTTATTATATAGATTATATAGACACTATTGGATTATCAGACGAGTGTTGGATTATAGGATTTACACTATTGGATTATTTTGACTATTTTTTGACTATTTTTTGACTTTTACAATTGACAATTACAATTGCAATTACTCTAGACAGTAGTGTAATTGAAGGTAGTCTTACAATTGCACCAGGAACTCGGCTAAATAGCATGCAGTCACTCTCACTGTACTGCACTGGTCACTCATCATTTATCATTATACTTTGTCATCACATGTTGCTACTCCAAGCTACTATATACTAGTTAACATTGCTATTTTATGCTATTACTATTAATTACTATTTTATGCTGAACTAAATAATAATAACAACACACACACTGATATTTGCCAGTTGGGGGCGCCCTTGAGCGCCAGAGCAAAAGGGGTGTGTGTCCCGTTCCCAGGCTGTCACTGTGTGTACAGTAGTCTCTCTCTCTCTCTCTCTCTCTCTCTCTCTCTCTATATATATATATATATATATATATATATTCTACATAATTATTTATTTGTATATTCTATACCACTGCATGTGTTTTGTATTTAATAATATCATACAAAATTCTACATATTTATATTTCTGTAACCTACTGCTCAAACAACACAGTTCATCACCGTAAATAAAGAGTCTTCTTTCTTAAACAGCCTGATGAGACATCATCATCACCACCACCTCCTCCTGCTGTAGCATCGCCATCCACGCCCATTACTACTGTACATCTTAGCGCGTGCCCCGCGGCCACACGCACGCACGCGCGCACGCGCACATTGAATGCGTTCGTCAGTAGTCTACAGACACGCACAAACCGGCGGTGACTGCGGTTCGCCACCCACCAGAACCGACCCACCAACCGTCCGTGGGTACCCAAGAACGACTCAGCCCGTCGGGGAGGAGGACGAAACGCTCCCTGCTCCGTTCCAACCGGACGGGCGAGGGGGGCTTCATTCTCACACATCATTGAGTCGGGGGGGGCTTCTACTACTACCACTACTACTCCGACTACTACCGGGGGGGGCTGTTATTGTCAGCCGCGGCGGCGGTCCCAACGCGTCGCGTCGCGTTCCCTGGTAATTTTGGACACATTCGGTGCTTTTTAAACGGCGGCATGCCACCGACGAGCGCGCCTCCTTCACCTCCTCCTCCTCCTCGCCGCCGCCGCCGTCCCTGAACCGCCACGGGATCCTGCACCGGAGAGAGAACACCTTCCCCGATGGCTCCTCGCCGCGCACCGTGACGGTAGAGGAGGAGGTGGTGGTGGTGGTTGTGAGGGGGGTATCCCCAACCCGAACCCGTGGAAGTGCCGATTTTTTGGGGTTGGATTCGTACCCGGGTATTTGTTGTTGTTGTTGTAAACTTTCGAGAGTGTCACGATGGGGAAGGAGCAGGAACTCCTCGAAGCCGCCCGCACCGGTAACGTGGTGCTGGTGGAGAAACTGTTGACAGGGAAACGGGGAATCATGGGCTCGGCCACCGGTTCCATTCCTTTACCGAACCTCCTGAGGTAAGGCTCTTCTACTTCTTCTCGTGTGTTCACTAATTCGCTCGAAATTGCGATGTCCACCACCACCTATGGAAGGAAGCGATGCACCAAAAGCGAAGACGAGTTATGCGAAGTGATTTGACGAATGAAGCGGCGTGTAGTCAATGTCTGCTCGCGTCCACCTCTCAACTCCCCGTCCGATGCCTTCGAGTCATGGCCACTGCAAGCGAGTCTGACTCAATAATAACAATATAATAAGCCCGTATCCCGAGACTATATGAGGTTGGATAGGATGGGATAGGGTATGATCTACCATGCTCAGCTGTCAAATACAGGGTTTTTAATGTATTGTTATGCAGCACACAACTGTGGCTATCCCAGCCTACATCATGGACTGGGTTTCCACGAGCATGGGGGTTCACTAGCTGCCAGTGTATGAGGTGTGTGTTGAGCTTCCCAAAACCAAGCCCCACATCAAGTCCCCCCTTAGCCTCCCAATTGCCTTTTAAAGGTACATTTCCTCAAGCTCAGACACACTCCGGGGGGCTAGCTAGTCTGGGACTGTGTACCACGAGTAGTATAGCGGTGGTAGGGGGCATAGGTAGCCAACAGGGTGGCCCTATAGCACCTTTTCA
>OMOU01044921.1:0-11609 GCA_900312585.1 Malacocephalus occidentalis
CCTTGGAATTTGAAACGTACTACTCACGTAATGTATGCTTTTTCCCGTGGCTCCAGTAACACTGCTGTGTTTGCAGCTGGCATGCATTCTCCGTTACGGCTGTGGTAGCCTGTGAGACCTCCTCTAACAATTTTAACTCCTGCAAAACAGTAACACAAACAATAACAAATCAAAATAGCAAAAATCCAGATATGAGACAGACAGACAGACAGACACACACCGTATTGCAGGCAAGCAGCAGCCCGTGCACCCTATGGAAGATGAGCATCTCTGTGCGGAGCTGGGGGGCTGCTCTGTTGCAGTAGTCTTTGAAATCCGTTTCATAGACGCGGCTGAAGGCAGCCGTCAACTGGCGGAGGTCACTCACCGCCACACGCAGCGCACACGGGGAGAAGACGGCAGGACTCTGACATTCACCGTGCAAGAATTCGCACTGGGGGATGAAACAAGAGGCCAGATGCAGGTTCACTGGTACCATATACACACTCATATGACCTAGAATGGGATGGCTAGACAGCAGTGCCACTTACCTCTGATCTGAGCTCCTTTAGTACACTCCTAGCAGACTGCAGGAGATCTGCTACATTATCATACTCTTCCTGACTTGGTCCGCAAAATGATGATTTTTTACTATTGGAAAAAGGCCTAAGAGGCGAATAAAAGGGATATTAAACAGGGCTGAAAAATCACAGACCATACAATGAATTACAAGAAAGATGGAATTTGTGGAAATTAATACACATCGTACAAAGAACTAACGGAGCAAATGTCAAAGGGAAAAAATGAAGTATATACTTGATGTGTGCAGGCCAGGAATTGAGAGTAGGCCTTAGCATGTGTGTGATGAGTTCGTTTATGAAGGCCTCGCTGTCCCATTCATGTTCAGTAAGACCCTCACAGCCTGGGACTAAAGTTAAAAGTTGTTCCAGGAATTGTAGTTGTCGCAAGGGCTTTGCATGGCCCTGAGTGGAGGGTAAAGAAGTGTGCATCATTAATAATGAAGATGGAAAAATGTGTTCTGTGTTACACAATACATCAGGAATATAAACAAGGTATTTGTTGATCAGCTCTACTCTGAGGTGTAGCCTACCTGGATTAGATCCAAGTCATCTGCCTGGCACAGCATTAACTCTCGCCCGAGTTGGGCCATTTCTGTTGGTAGCACAGGATAGTCTCAAACGTATACATACATGTGATATGGAGTGACCTGCAGTGATTATGTCTCAGCTAGAATTAATAAGTTTGATCCTGCCTTTAGTTTGAACATTTGGGTCTTCGTGTTGTACGGCTGGCACCTTCACATTCGTAAGGTTTGGGTTAATGCTGCAAAACAATATGAAATGGTTATTCCTATTGTGTTAAATATGTACACACATTGTTCATATTTACATAAAGCATTTTGTTATAGTTATAGTTTCTGTTTATAGGAAACATGAGGTGGCATATAGCCTACCATTTGCAGATCCAGGCAAGTATACCCATGCGATGTTCCGAGGGTGTGCACAATAACTGATGCATGCTTTCAGTTTCTTGAAGATGCAGCCCTACCACCAAGGGACATGACGCTGCCTTAAAAGAAAACACACATTAGCGTTGATGCTGAAACTATGTACCACACATACATACATATATATACACATACACGTAATGTAATGTAATGTAACGATATCACCACAGGCTAACACTGGTACCTGTAATGCAGTGTAAACTTTCTGGGCAAGTTGTTGTTCTTCTTTCAAAGCAACCGCCATTTTCTCCTTTTCGCACGCAAATACTTCTTCTTTCAATATTTTCCATTATTCTGGCCACTACAGAGCGCAATGCTGCCCTCCATAGTCACCACTAAGTACTGCACGGGCGATATATATTGTGTAATATCATCAAGAACGAAGTGAGACCAGCTGTGCAACTAACTCATAGGACATCTCACCGAATACCTAAAAGGAAAAGTGTATGTCCAGTTAGTGCAATACGCGACAGAGGGTTGGGTCTGTGCCCCAAAAGTCCTCAAATGTGGTCTGGTGGTCGAAGCTGCTACGTTACGGCAGTCGTAAACTGACAGAATATGCGCATGCGTAGTACGAAATATATGCCAAAACCTCCCAACGTCGCTTCCTCCACCCGACGCGGCTCAAACATATAGTACTTCTGAATTAACCAAACAAACATCATTACCTAATTTCAGCTTGGAGTTATATAGGCTACGTCAGCCAAGTATACATGCTCCCGCGTTTCCCGCTGTGTTAAAATGAAGAAAAAGACTACCGAAAAAAAGCGCCATGTGGTAGCGTGGATCAACAAAGCCGAATGGGATCAAGTGCTTGAATACCTGTATTCAAAGGACTGCTCGTTGCAAAAGTACGCCTTGCAGAGAATATCCGCGTGGAAAGTCAGATTCTTCAATAGCACTCCCGTCGCCGTTGAGTGTACGGCAGACCTAGTGAGATGTCAGATCCTGGACAAGTCGGGGAAACTGGATGGGGACGATCTCATCCTCCTCTATGGGACGGCGCTTGTGAGGTTTGTTAATTTAATCACTGAAAAGCAACAGGGGAGAGTGGCTCGTCCGCTCAGACTTCTGGCTGGCAGATTAAACATCCCTGAGTGGATCGTAAACCTCAGGCACGACTTCACACACCGAAAGTTGCCGAATCTAAATTGGTGTAGAAAGGGTTGCAGCGTCATTCTCAATTGGCTGCAGCAGGAATACTGGTCCAGACAGTTGGGAGGAGCGGTGAATGACGGCTGGAACTCTCAGTTAGAAGAAGAGGATGAAGAAGAGGAAGAGCTGAAACGCCAGGAGGAAGGGCTTATTGCCAAGCAGAAAGAAATGGAGTGCTACACAACTGCACGAGAACTTCTCATCTCTTTCTCAAAGGAACAGTACAACTCTTTTGATGGACTCTCCAAGGCCATGCCGGGTCAGCAGGCAGTCCTTACTGAAGAAGTGAGCTGGGTGATCGCTCAGATCAAACACTTTGCGAGAGACTCCTTTGAAACCCTGTTTGAGGTTTTGGTGGAAGATGGATTTTTAATTCCGACGGTTGCACAGCTGGAATCATTGGATTGTGAAATGTTTGAAGATTTTCGTTCCACCCCTCTCCAAGTTCCTCCAACATTTGTGCGTTTTTGGCTGCCTCTCTTAAAGATCTTCAACTCGCCCTTCTTTATCCACATTCTTCTAGAGAAACTATTTGTGGAATTGAAGGATCTTTCAAAAGAGCCCAATAATCACAGGGCATTCTACATTTCCGCTTGGATCTCTGAAGTCATCGGCTGCAACATCAATAAACCTGATCACCATTTTGAAACCAAGATCCAGAAGAAAGCCAGGATAAATGACAAGATATTTGTTAACCGCATGAATCTGCGATGGCAGCAGCTCCTGTCCGCCTGTTTGGATGCCCCCTGTTTCAGCACGGAGCACCTGCTTCAGCTCATCCTGGACGACATGGAGCATCCTCTGCCCTCTGAAACCCGCCAAAAACTGTTCAAGCTCTGCAGCATCTACACACAAGACAGATGTGCCCAGACAGATGCCGCCGCTGACCTTGCTGCAGAGCAAAGAGGACAGCCAATATACACGCTGGAGAGTCTGAACGAGAAGCTAGAGAAGGTCCCGCGGCGCCCGATGTCCGACTGCGATGGCGGTTCATTTATTCAGGGCCAAACAGGCGCCGACTTCCTGGGGGAGAGTGCCAAGGTGCTCAAGGGATCTACTTGGCAGGTGTGTACAGATAAAGTGGCGTGGAAGAACTATCCCCTGGGTAAAGTCCCTGGACAGTCGGAGGAACCATCCGGACTAATGATGGAGAGTTACTCCACCATGTCTGTGTTTGACCAGCCAGTAGAGTTGGAGGTCATCGCACCGTCCAGCGCTCCAGGAGCCTCTGCAGGAATGAGGGTGGCCAGTGGCCTCCCTTGGACCCATGGTGATGTCATCAAACTGAAATCTGGACTGCAGCTCTTTTAATTTCAATTAAAGTTCAACCGACACATGATCTGTGTTTTTGTTGGTCTGATCTTGATGCAGAGAAAAATAGACCCCACTGTTCCTTGTCTATTTTCTGTGATCCAGTTGGGCAGTTGTGGAAAATGTTATCTTGTGGAAAATTGTAACATTCAAATCACCAGATTGGTCATTTATGCGATTACCTTGATTAAACCTGGGATTATTACATTTTGCAATTACTTTGTCTTCATCTTTGGTATGCTGAGTTCCATTTACTTTGGTGATGCAGCTGTAAGGCTCTATACCATTAGCATTGCTGTTAATTTAATTCTAACTACTCAAAGATTTTCACATTAAGCAATTCTGTGTCCAACCAATATGCATTTTCTTCACTAAAAAAAATAAGTGGTAAAAGTCATGGATTTCTCCCTTCTAACAGTTAACTTCAAGAGTTTAAAATGTATTTAATAATGACACCTAACCAACCTAATTGAATACGAAATAAAAGGAAAATGTTATGAAGTTGACAAGTTAACGATAGAACAGCATATATCTATATGAAACATGTATACATGAATGTAAACCGAACTATTATTTTCACCGACCCCTTCCCCTTACAGTAGGGGGCGATACATAAGGAAGGAAAACCAACCAAGTAAGAGCTTAAACGAAGAAGACCTTGTTAAACGCGGAAACCACTGAAAAGCTATTGTTCTCTATTTTCCCCCGAGACGGTGGTTATATGTGAAGATCGAAGTGAAATCCAGGAAACATAAGAAAAAAAAATACATATTCAGCCCTCGTCCAACGCGGGGAAGGTTCGTATTAACCGAAGCGTCGGGCTATTAACGAAGTGCTGCGTCATTGCTATGCTTTTTCTTTGATAGCTTGTCCGTAGCCTAATCGATTAAGGAACGCAAACTGTTGCCTAGATACGCCGATGTCAAAAAATATACATAGATACACATATTAATATGCATCGCCTGCCTTGTGGGGTCGGAAATTTCTACATTTAGGCACGCAACACCTAAATGTAGCAGAACAACGTGGTTGATCTGAGCACCGCCTATGTCGCTCGGCTATTGCTGTTGGTGGCTAACGGGACAGGCATGTCGAAATCGGAGTTAATTAGTAGTTGGTAGATGTGTAGTAGTGGCACTATTAAGTCTTTGAAAGCAGTATGGCAGTAGTCATGTGTCGCAAGGTGCACATGTTTCAGTCGTAGTTGTCCTGTAAAGGCTGCGGCCTTGTCCTACGTTGGACCAACGTTGGTGGCAAATTAAGGCGCCATTTTCCCTGTTCGCAGAGATGACCTTTTATTATTCAGCGGTGCATGCAGTCTTATAAGTAGCTAATTTGAAATGATGTTAAACTTATGTTGTAACTTATGCCTATTTTAACATGAAACCTAGTAGCTAATACAGAATATTATAATTCAACCCACATTCACCACCTGTTCCCCTGTTCTCTCTTCCAGCAGATACAGAAGAATTGCAAATAGTGATCCTATTTCTCACACATTAGCCACAATGATCACAAGGAGGAGAGGTATAACCAAGAGAAATGAAGTGCAGCCTCTTGAAGCGGAAATCACCAATGCTGTGGAGATGGTAGACGATCTGCCAAGTCCACACAAAGATATTGAGGGCACAGATTTGGAGCTTGAAGATCTGTTTGGAACTGACGACCTAAAATGGACTCTTGAGAAAGACACAAATTCGTCACTGTTCGACATCGGCTTGACCGACTTGGGTGTATATAATATGCAGGATGACGATTCCATGTTTGAAGCATCCACAAGCCCATCTCCAGAGAGAAACCCCTACGAAGCAAGGTCCAAGAAAACACAGAACCGATCTGTCTCCATGGTAAACAAAAACGCCATTGCCGCCAGGCTGAATCGACTCAAGAAGAAGGAATACGTCAATACGTTGGAGAAGAAAGTTGGATTTCTTTCGTCCGAGAACCACATACTGAAGCAGGAAAATTCTGGGCTAAACAAGAGGGTGGAGGAGTTGGAAGATGAGACCAGGTACCTGCGCGCCGTGCTGGCCAACGAGAGCATGTTAGGACAGCTCTTGTCCAGGCTAAGCGGTGTGAATGGGATGAAATTATCTTCCTCACTTTTCCAGGCAGCCAACTCAAAAGACAACGACCACGACTATGCCCTACCCAGGAAACGCATTAAAGTGGAGGAGAAAGAGACGTCTGGCGGCGTCTGTCTGCACGTGGACAAGAACCATGTCTCGGTGGAGTTCTGCACTAAGTGTGCAGAGAACGCAAGCGCATCTCTCAAAATGTAGGGTCAAGTACATACCGTTTTCAGATATTGAGACTGAACTTAATGAGCCCCAGTAGTGAACGTCACGGGGCTTTGGCGAACGCTCTTTAGTTTGCTTAAATATTGACCTAAGAAGCATTGCAGGTGCATGTCAGTGTACAGTGATTTTTAAGTACACGTTACTGCTAAACCTTGTTGACAGTTTTCTTCTAGGTAATGGTTGATCTACCATGCGGGATGAATGGCTTTGAGAACACCTTTGCCTGCTACTCCATGGTAAGGATCAGACAAGAAAAGAAGCCCGTTTGTCTTATGAAGACCTGAGGTGTTTTCTAGCAAATGTAGAACGTTGTTTTTTTTTTCCCCCCCTTCCTTGTTTCTGTTTTCAGAGTAGCTAAATTTAAGTACTTATGAAATCTTTGTACTTTTTTTGTTTTTGTAAATGTACAGTTCTTCAAAATACGGGTAATTGTAAATGACAATTAGGATCCTAAATGTATGGCAAAAATATTTGAGGTGAAGTTTCACAAAGAGTGATCAAATTGGCTTTGAATTGGTTTTTAACTGGAACTGAAGCGAACCAGTCCAATCATGTAAATGTGTAAATGAATCTCTTTGTGAAGCTTCACCATTGTACAGAAGAATGTTTTTTCATTTAGCGCCCCCTATTTTTCTTTATGCTAAAGTGGATTCTGCTGTTGGAAGTTGAAGAGCCTGGACAAGCTGCAGCCATCGTGGCCTGGTTTAATTTTAAAGAGGTAGTATCGGTATCAAATGTTGTAAGTCTGCATTATACCAGTACTCCACCACATCTGTAGCGCTCTATTGGCAGGCACACACATGAGGGGTGATGCACGACCCTGCTGCCTGATTTATCAGTCATGGATGAGGCCTTAAATGGCTCATTAAGTACTTTTTGTATATACTGACATTTTGGAATGTAACAACTTAGCTTTTCCAAAATGAATACGTTAGTTTTGTATAGAAATGTGTAACAAATTGTTACGACTGTACATATTTTGAAATAAGTATGTTTTGAGAAAATGTTGGTCAAATAAATCATATTTTCATCATACCTTCACTTTACAATTTATATTGTCTTGTTCTGTACTGTTGATATTAATGCTTCTCTTTTTCTCTTTCTGAACAGCAAGCGCTGCAGCTAAAGGTCTTACTGAACATTTGGGTCAAGTCTGGTAAAGGTTCTCTAAAAAATGACTGAGACCTCATTTGAGTGGAAGCTAAAAGCGGACACTAATAATGGCCTGATGGGGGCGATGTTGCGCTGAACATTACATAATTTTTGCATTCTGACATTGGTCCCATGCCCTTTGGTGTTTCATTCATTTGGTTTATGAGTCACTGACATGAATTGCAGATGAACAAGCCACTCCCCAAAACATGCTGGACACGGCAAGCTGTCTATTATTAATTCATTAGGGCAGCGGACTCCATAATGCCACCAGGCGTGAGTGATTAGCCATTGCAAGCAGTTTCAGAATCGCTGGCTTATTACATCACAAGTGGGATTTTCCACAAAAGTATGCTGGATTAATTAGTCAACCAGTTGCTACAGTCCACTAGGTAGGCTGATCTTCTGATGCATCAATATATACCTATTCCTACTCATTCCTACTGATACTGATGTTAATTATGGAGTTCTATGACAAAAAAATGTGGAAAACAGATTTCTGAACTAAAAGATACAAGGTTTAAAACCCACAATGGAGCTTTTTGTGGTTGCTATTGTGAGCAGTACTAGACACACGCATGAGGTGTTTGAGTTTGTTTTGGGTGAGACTTGCTATTACTGCTTGAAGCCCATTGAGCATGGGAATAATGTGAATGTTGAAATTAAGTAGTGGAATATGCTAGTGTATTTCTACAAGACAAGCTTCATATGCTCACAGGGTCACTTCAGTTGTATAAACATGGTAGTATTATCATAATTTTGGTAAGTGAGACATAGACAATTCTCTTGTTTGACCATTTATTTTTGGTGGTTGCTGTTCAGCCATAATGTTCACACCCTAATTGCTATTAATCCCGTTCACATTTGGTATTAACATGTGGTTTTAATTATACGATCACAAGGGGACAACTCTAAAGGCATACAAATTGTAAATTTGTGAACAGTTAATGTTTTGAATCATTTTAAAAGACTTGTGCCACTGCACGTGAGTGTGATTAGCCACATAAAGTCGTTTCAGAATCAGGTTTCTTGTGTCTACCTAAATGTATGCTGGATGAAATTGCCTACCAGTTAATACAGTCCGCTGCGTAGCCTGAGCTATTCAGGTGGACTCTCCCACTTGTGATGTAATAAACCGGAGATTCTGAAACCACTTTCAATGACTAATCACAATCGGACCTGGTGGTATAATAGGAGTCCTTTAATGATGCCATAGAGAACATGAGGAACTGCTAGGACGTTTCTCAATTGTAAAATCTGAATGGATCATGTTAGTATGAATTGTTGGGGTATATACGCAGAAATGATCAAATCCTGTGGTTATTTCATCTGCCAAAGGTAGGGCAACGAGACTCATTGGGAGTCTTCCAAGGGAAATGAGAACGTTTGGTAACATCCACCTGCTCGCATATTGAATGCTTGATTAGAATTTACAAGGTGCACAAATTCAAATAAAGGAAGGTTATTTGGAGCGGGCAGTGTGGTATTACGGGAATGTACTTCAAATGCCCATGGATGCCATAGCCTCATGAGAGATGTCAGGAGTTGCCAAATGGTCGTCTTCGTTCGTTGGAGGAATCAGGTACCAGTGGAAGTATCGCCGGGACGGAAGTGACGTGACGGGCAACCACACAAATCAATGACGCCGTTCACTTTCTCGGGCACAATCTATGTCGTCAGTCCTGTCAACGTGTAGCTAAATGTCGAACGGCAGTAGGTGGCGAACGCGTTTTAATGTCAAATATGTCCTGCCATAACTGGACGCTTCGTACCTGTAAAGGGTAAGCATAACATCGAAAATACTTAAAGAACGGCTCCTAGTGCTCCATGGAAGTGCCACCCAATAACAGTCTATTAAGCATTGACATATTTTGAAGAAACAATTACTACATTAGAAACACTATCAAGGCGTCGACAAATAGTAAGTAAACGTCTTTGCATTTGTATTTGCAGGAGATGCGTAGATCATTTCTGAATTATCGGCGTCAACAATTGGCTCATGTCAGACGACACCCCCTCCTGGCGAAACCTAGCCATTGCACAATTTTATTTCCCATCACATCGGCCCAATTGAACATTTCCTGTAGCAAAGGTCTGGGACATTATGTCCAACCTGTGTTATGATTCAGTGCCATATTTAACTAGCCTTGTACTGTATATAGTCAACAGCTGACTCAAATAAGAAAATACAGTTCAATGATAATTCAATGTCATGTGCACATTGAATTGAATTGGGCCATACATGGAAAGTAGGCGACAGTACACTGATAACATACTTTTAATTTCTTAAAAAAATACAATGCATGTGCGTCTTACAATTGTCCATTTTAGAAAAATGAAATGAAAAGTGGGCAATAGCCTTCAAGTGATGGTTAGGAGTGCAATGGGTGTCCAAACGTTGACACACAATGGTATTACAAGCAAACATTTCAAGTACAAATTAAAAATGGAAAATGAGTATTGTTCCATGGTAATGAGGTGCAGAGTGATCAATGATGATCACAGGAACACACTAAAACCAGCAGAGACAGCATTATAGTTATTAAACCCTAACCCTGTGGTTAGCGTTTCATGTTAGGGTCTCATACTGGGGTTAGGGTTTAGTTTTACGCTGCAGGTGTCATATTAGGGTTTGGATTTAGGGTTAAGGTTTCATATTAGTTTCTCATGTTGGGGTAAGGGATTCATATTTGGGTCTACTATTACGGTTAGGGTCTTATATTAGGGTTTGGTTTTGTGGTTAGGGTTTCATATTAGCGTCTAGTTTTAGAGTTTGGGTTTCATATGATTTGGTTTTAGTGTTTCATTTTAAGGTATTAGGGTCTCGTATTAGGTTTGGGTCTTATGGTTAGGGTGTCATATTTGGGTTTCATATGCAAGCAGCGTGTGAATACCAATGAAAGTTACTGGAAATATTTCCAAGGCTTAGTCTATGATTCCACAGTTCTTAAAATCTGCCATTTTGATTCGCTTTCAAAGCGTTGTGGGCCTTGGTACCCAACTTTATGTAGGACCTTCTTTGTGATGGCTCTGTTGAAATCTCACTACAATGAAGCTTGCCTGTGGGTCACTTGGTGCACATTCTCCAGACCTTGTTGTTTCTTTCTGTTTTACATATAGAACCACAACCTTTAATTTTCCTGTTTAAGAGAACTGATGTATCTGGATGTGATGCAGATGTGACCAAGTGGTCCACAGAGAGGTTAAGTCATGGCTCCCTCACACATCTGGACTGGGAGTCAAGGCAGCTACATATTAAAAATGTCAATGTTAGGGCTTGTCTCATTTGAATGCCAATATCCACATCCTGCTGGTCGTCAGCTCACCATAATCATTGATAGAATTGGTTTTAAGTTTAATTGTGGAAAACAATGTACAAACTGATGTTACATTATTTGCACTTATGTTAAATGTACGACTACTGAGTTACAATTATACCTTATAATCAAAATGGAGGAAACCTCTATGGGAAAATAAATAGGACAGTGAAAAGATTCTGATCACCAATTTTAGCTTTCTGACAGGCAGGGTATCCACAAAATAATGATGAAATAAAAATACAGGTGAAAATATATAAGAAATAAGTGTGATTGTCTATGTCATTATAGAACACAAAAATGAATGTGAGTGTAGCCATTCACCCATAATAACAAACAACACAAGAGTCACAGAGACTTTGTCAAAGTTATTATTAATACTTTGATGTATTTTTTTCTTTCATACAGACAAAAGGTGTTTGGACTTATTCCCATTAAATTCTCTTAGATTTCCATACAGTTTTAGTCTACAGTATACAGGTGTGTTCTTTCTCATATATAGATATTTATTCGCTTAAATAACAGGCAGGTTACTCTTTAATATATTCAGTCTTTATATTATTTTCTTTTTTTTTTGTATGTTCCTTTTTTTTGTCTTTTTCATTTCAGCACAGTTAAGGCTGCATTTTCTGTCAGGGGAAACAGCACACTGCAATGTGCCAGAAGGAAAGAGACCCTTCCACACAATATGTACAGCATTATGTATAAGGAACATCTCAAAGTGTCACGCCTTCCGTCGAATCATCGTCACATGGCAGTATAACAGGCCCACGGAGAGCAGATCTAAAAGGCACAGGCTAAACAATGCATGGGCTGGAGGATGCGTTGCACTTCTGCAGACTCTAGCTCTGTGTCTCTCTGCAGCCC
>OMOU01044927.1:0-12038 GCA_900312585.1 Malacocephalus occidentalis
GGCACCGGCACTGCCAACGACGACACCGCCACCGCCGACTCTGAACTCTCGGAGTCCCGGAGCTCCTCGCCGGCCAAGAGGGGGCGATGGGGGAGCGCGTTGGGGAGGGGCGGCAGAGGGAGAGGCCGAGGCAGGGGCAGAGGCCGGGGCCGAGGGAGACTGGCCGCCAGCCACATGAGCCACGATGATGAGCAGGAGGGGAGCGAGGAAGGGGAGGAGGGTGGTGGCGGCGGGGGCGAAGGAGCAAACAACGGCGACGACACCAATGTCAAAAAGAAGGAGGACCTGGAGGAGAACTACGCAGGGCTGGACTACGGTGACAGCGACTGGTTGCCGAAGGGCCAGGAACCATCGGGTGGGAAGGGAGGGGGGAGCCAAAGCCCAGAGGAAAAGGAAAGGAAGTCGATGGCGTGCACGGAGTGCAACCGGCTGTTCACCGAGGCCAGCAGCCTACGACGACACATGAAGATCCACCGCGGACTGAAGCCCTTCAAATGCCTGTTCTGCCCCAAGACGTTCCGGCAGGCCACGCAGCTGAAGACACATCTGCGCGTCCACACAGGTGAGGCAATGGGGACGGGCCAGCGGATGGACCATTCTTCACTGGACAGCCATCTTGATTCTAATAAAGCAAACTGGGTGGTGGAACTGAGTGTAGAATTATTAATAATTATGACATTAATGTGCAAACGATTAGGGATTGCTCACTGTCAACGGCACGGTTCGAACCATTCAGCTGACAGTTAAACATCCTCACACTCTCTCTCTCTCTCTCTCTCTCTCTCGCTCACTTTCTGTGGCAGGAGAGAAGCCATTCACCTGCTCCCAGTGTGAGAAGTGTTTTGCCCAGAAGTGTCAGCTGATAGCCCATTGTCGCATGCACCACGGCGAGGAGAAGCCCTTCGGTTGCGAGCACTGCGGTCTCAAGTTCGCCACCTCCTCCAACTACAAGATGCACATCAGGTACAGTCGGACCCACCCGCTCTATCGTTTTTCACTCTGTACACTTCTTCTTCGTCTTCTTGCTGTTGCATTCTGGGAATTGCCCAGCTGGACCACATGCAGTCTTATACGACTGTGTGTGTCATATTGCATGTACATTTGTATGTTTTTTATTTTTGCATGACTATTTATTACAGACTGCTGTCGGAGAGACAAATTGCCCCTCGGGGTCTACTACTACTGCCACACCAAATGACAATTTGGCATCTTTTCTTCCACAGACTGCACAGCGGGGAGAAGCCCTACGTGTGCGACGTGTGCGGGCAGACGTTCGCCCAGTCCAGCACGCTCACCTACCACAAGCGGCGCCACACGGGGGAGAAGCCCTACCAGTGTGACACCTGCGGCATGTCCTTCAGCGTCTCGTCCTCCCTCATCACGCACACGCGCAAACACACGGGTGAGCGCCCGTCCGCACGCACGCACACACGCACGCACAAAAAAACAAAATATATTGAAATCCACTTCTGAAAGCGTCACCTGCGCAGGCAAATGAGTTTCTCTTCACAAAACCGTAAACCTGTAACGAGACAGGAAACGAGCCCTAACACTATTTCCTGTTTCGGGTTCACTTTTTGGTTCTGCCATCTGTTTACCTGTCGCTCGGTATGTAGCAATAGATGGAAATGATAACATAAGGATGTTGTTTATGTCTTTATCGTATCCCATGCATGTTTGAATAGAGACCCCTAATCAATAAGTCAAGCCACTGAGAAGAGACAGGAGAATGACGTGTGTGTGTGTGCGCGTGTGTTTGTGTGTTCCAGGTGTGACCCCATACAAGTGTACTCACTGTGACGCCAGTTTCATGACGTCGTCGGAGCTGAAGAAACACACACGCAGGCTGCACCCCGGTGAGTTTTGGCGTAAAAGGCCACAGTGACTGTTTTCTAATGGTCAAGATGCTGTCTTTGACTCTTACTATGAGTATTCCTCGACCAACGTACGTGTGTGTGTGCGTGCGTGCAGAGGGGAACCCGAGTGTCCAGTGTCTGCTGTGTGGGAACCGCTTCGCCAGTGTGAAGAACATGATGAAGCACCAGAAGAAGGCCCATGCCGACGAGGTCCGCCACCACAAGGAGAGGGCGCGCGCAGGTCAGTGGCGCAAGGGGGTGATGCGTGTTGGGGAGATTATATATCTCATCTGGCCTGGGAACGCCTCGGGATCTCCCAGGAGGAGCTAAAGCGTGTTGCTGGGGAGAAGGAAGCCTGGAGAGCCCTGCTTAGCCGATAAGCGGAAGAGAATGGATGAATGGAAAAAAGTTTTGGTTGAACAATGTTTGTTAACACACACACACACATTCACACTGTGTGTGTAATGTGAGCCAAAGCTGATGTGCATGTATCCGTGTGCGTGTGCATGTGTCCGTGTACAGTGTTGTACCTGGCTTCCAGTCACCCGGTGGCCTTCGTCCAGAGCAAGCTGCCCCAGAACAGCAAGGCCCTGCTAGGGGCCTTGGACGGTGTGCCCGCCAACCCCGAGCCCCAGACGCCCAAGCCCACCGCCGCCGCCGCGCTGGGCCTGCCGGCGCAGTGCTTCAAGGTGGAGCAGACGGACACCGTGATCACCGGCACCGGCGGCGTAATCCACGACCCTAGCTTAGACTCTGTGACCTTTGAACCCAACCGGGAAGGCCAAGCCACCACCATCAGCGCGGATGCCCTGCACGCGCTGGTGGAGCAACTGCGGCCGTCCTCGCCGCCTCAAAGCGTGCAGGAGATTGTCATCATCCATACCCTGGACAACGCCGAGGCCGAGGCCGCCGCCGCCGCCATACCACTGCAAGACTGACCCCGCATGCGTCGTTGCATCTCCATATGTCAAACCACTGAATGTTTGTTTTGTTTTTCAAAACCACATATAGGCTGTGCTGTACGTAGGGTAGCGCCGGTCAGTGAGCTGTCTGTTAGCTGGATGCTAACCTGAAGCTTCCTCAGGAGCAGTTGGTGGGTTTTTTTTATCAGTCAAGTTAAGTGTGCATTCTTGCAAAGTGGGGAATCAATTTAAAGGAAATACATGTTGGATGACGTGTGTGTGTGTGAGACTCGGAGGTGACTGAGGTGAGAGTTAATTGTTCATGCCACACGTTAGTTTGTTTTCAAATTCAAACCACAAGTGTAAACTCTTTAATCGGGTCATTGTAGGCCTTTTGTGAGTAGCAGAGATGTACATCTGGTTGTCATCTTGGTTTTGTACAAAATAAAGATTATGTTGATTCTTTCATTTCACTGAACATGTATGTGACAATTCAACTTCTTGAGTCTTCTGTAAATGATAATAAGTTTAGTAATAATTTTATTAGCCGATTGATTTGTTAATGATGCATAACAACATTGGCCTTTTGACACCTGTTTTAAATCAGCTGTTGAGGATTTAAAAATAAAATGTGAAATATGCTGCGTTCTCCTCAGTGTTCTGTGCGTGTTGCCATAGTGACCCGCTGTGTCGGACCCGCGGTCACCACGTCCTGCGTCGTGTTCCCATAGCGACCCCCTCTGTCGGACCCGCGGTCACCACGTCCTGCGTCGTGTTCCCATAGCGACCCACTGTGTCGGACCCACGCTCACCATGTCCCGCGTCGTGTCCACCCCTGCGGTCAGCATGTCCGTCTCTGCTCTCTACAAAGCGGCGTGTGCCCAGCTCAACATCCCCCTGAACCCGTACGTCTTGGGCGTTTTGCAAACAACGACGTAAGATTCGTTCAACTAAGTTATATGTTGCATATTGTATGTCCTTAGATGCGCTCAGAATGGCACGTCTGCTCTTATCCCAGCTATTATGCAGGCAACCTGGCAATTACTAAGCCTTGCAACTATGAAAGCTAGAAACCTGAAATCTTTATTTACCACAGCAATATATTGCTGTCTACTTCAATAAATGTATTCTTTGTAAGTAGCATTGGATAAAAGCGTCTGTTTAGCTTTTTTATTAATGTCTGATAGAAACGCGACGATTAAACTGACGGGGAACGATCGCCTGAAACGAGTTAAAAAACTGAGTGACGAAGACCTCAGGGCGCTCTTGCCATGTTTCCGGACCGCCGAGGGGATCACAGGTAAATGTGATTGACAGTTAATTGCCCACTAGCGCCCAAACAATTAAAAAAAACAATAATTATATACTTTGAATGGCAGGCCTTGACGTAAGATACAATGATATCTCTGATGAGGGAGCTGGACACCTTGCTGACTTCATACAAGTAAGAGTGATACATATTATCTTGTATCACATACAATTGTATTGTTTCTCGAGTTAAATGATTATTCCATCTAGTCCTACCTGGCCACTTTTGCCTGAGTGCACCTATGTTTTGCAGTACTAAAGTCATGCTAGAGATCAGTATTTCTACTGCACCCAAAATACCTCTGGTGTACCAGAAAATGATTTACACACATTTAATTTAGTTTATTTCTATTGTCAATTGGCACTTCAATAGGTGACTTCCACCCTGCGCTTGCTGGACCTCATGGGTAACAACATACACACTGACGGAGCTGAGACCCTGGCCAAGAGCCTGCAGGTGAGAGACACACACACACTTGCAAATGTAAATCTCTTTGTATGAATTTGTCTTTCTGGCTCTTTCAAGATTCAAATGGCTTCATCAGTATGGAAAGCATTTAACATGAAAATGAAAAGAAGATGCATCTCTCTGCTTCTCTCTCTCTGTACCCCTATCTCTCTCTGTGTGTACCTCTCTCACTCTCTCTCTCTACCCCTCTCTCTCTGCATCTCTCTCTCTGTCTCTCTCTCTAGCATAACAAGTGTCTACTCTCTGTCAGACTGACCGGGAACAAGATGGGCAACAGAGGAGGCATGTGCCTCGCCAGCATGCTGCAGATCAACCACACTCTGCAGGAGTTAGACCTGGCTGACTGTGACCTGGTACTGCGCACGCACGCACACACACACACACATCCTCACATACTGTCAAACGTTTGGAACTGCAACATTTTGAGTGTGTGTGTGTGTGTGTAGGGTACTCAGAGCGTGATAGCCATCGCCATTGTGTTGAAAAGCAACACAAGTCTTCGCTCTCTGAACATCTCTAGACCCTTGCTCTTCAGTGAACAGGTTTACACACACACACACACACACACACACACACACACACACACCCCTATATGTTATCATAAAGATATCATTGTATATATCATTTCTGTATTCAGAGACAGGTATTTCGTGTCCCATATAAAAAAACATCATGTCGTTCTTCGGTGTCCTGCGTCTCAATAAGTCGGTGAGTGCCAGGAGCGTGCTCAGTGTGTGTATGTCGTCGTGTCAGGACGAGGTGCCGGTGCACTTTTCCACCATGTTGACGCTAAACCAGACCCTGCAGGAGCTGCACCTGGGGAAGATGGCCATCACCGACTCCGGGGTGGAGAGGCTGGCCACGGGGCTGAGAGCCAATCACAGCCTGCGATACCTGGACCTGCGCTGGTGAGAGGAACGAGCAGTCACTCGATGAAACGCTCGAATTACAGGCTTCCTCAACAGCCAGCAAGTAAATAATAAGTACTGCCTGTTGGAGTCTGGCCATTTTCATTTTCTGACCACCTTGTTGTGTTGGCCTACTTCCTTGACACCGACGCCTGTGTTTTCATAGCAACCACTTGTCTTGCGATGGCGCAGAGAGTCTGTCAAGGGTTCTGAAGAGCAACAACACCCTGCTGATCCTGGATCTTGCGTCCAATCGGATCATAGATGCTGGCGCCGCGAGCCTGAGCGAGGCCATCGCCTCTCCTGCTTGTGGTCTCCGGGCGTGAGGCATAAACACACATGCACACGCACGAACATTACAATAAAACTAAAAACCACCGGCAATACTCCAAAGCCACCTGCCCATTTCAATCAAGCATCCTCCCTTCTGGACAGCCTCTCTCTCGTTCCTTCCTGTCTGACTCGGTGTCTCTCTCTCTCTCTCTCTCCCAGGCTCGACATAACCAGTAACAACATAGGAAGCCCCGGTCTGCTGGCTGTGGCCCAGGCTATGAAGGCTAACAGCATGCTAACCCATGTGTACATCTGGGGAAACCATCTGCATGAGCCCGTCTGTCAGGTAAAACACACACACACACACAGACAAAATGTATTAAAGGGGCCCTATTATACCATGAATGAAATCCTCATTGTGACATCGTGGCATCACAACTTGGAGAGTCCACCTAGATGTATGACCACTAGATCAGTTTACCAGTTCGTACGGTCCGCTGGGCAGACTCCTCCAGGTGAACACCCACACTTGATGTCACAATGACAATCTTAGTCCTATGACAATTTTGAAAGAGCTTATAATGGCTAATCACGCTCACACCTGGTGTTACAATAGGGCCCCTTTATTAATACAACCCCACATAAATGCATATGCAACACACACACACACACACACACACACACACACACACACACACTGCTGCTCCGGTCGCGTTCACAGGCGTTCGGCAGGCTGCTGGCGAGCGGACGCCTGTCCCCGGGTCACACGGACGTGAGCGCGTACACGGTGGACGGCCGCCCGTGCCTGGCCGAGGTCTTCCACGGCCTCAGGAGACACTACTACTGGACACCCGACCGCGTGGCAGACAACGGCTGCCCCGCCACCAACGCCGCCCTGGCGCTTGTGGCGCACACCCGCCCCCACCACCTGGTCTGATGGGAGAACCCCACCTATGACCGAGCAGAGCCCCGACCCCCCTCCCCCGACTGGACTCGTGGACTGGAAAAAAGATGAAGCACGGAGGCAAAGTCTGTATGTTGGTGTTTATTTCTCCGGATGCAATGACGGTACAGAACAGGAAACCACAATCACACCTGATATGATCATAAACAGCAAAATGCAAGATCTTTTCTTCATGTTTTCTTTCTCAAAGTGTTCAGTATGTTGAGGTGATGTGAAATGCCTGTTCTAGGGACAGCCATGCATCAAGGCTCAGCACTGAGAAGAGCTACAGTTTACCATAGTTCATTTGACTGCCAGGTCTGCAGATCAGCCAATAAAAGTTCATAAGACAATGGTACATCACAGTGCAAACATTTTTTTATATAAAAGCATTTGAATAGACTCGCAAACCATTAAAAAGGTTTCTAACATTCAGAATCATCAGGATTATTAATTTAATACAATCATTTGTTCTTTAACTTAATTATTTAAGTGATAGTGTCGTGACAAAGTTGGCAGCTTACCAGGTATATTAGATTAGATTAGATTCAACTTAACATATCCATGGTCTCAACTCTCACATCTCTCATTCTCTCAACCGACATCAAATTAACGTCTGCTCTATTCCACAAACCATGCCTTACTATAATCAAATCCCTGTCCCCGCCTACTCTTCAACAAGCGTCTCCTCTGCTTTGTCCTGATTGGACGGTGGGCGGGCCTTGCGGTCGGCCCTGGTGGGTGGGTCCCACTCCACGTGCACCTCCCTCTTCCTGAGGGCGTGGCTGAGCTGCTCCCGGGCCCGCGTGCCCAGGCTCCAGCGCAGCATGGCCAGGTGGTTCAGCGCGGGGAGGCGGGGCAGAGAGGACAGCAGGGAGGGCAGCCAGGCGGCGGAGGTCGCGGAGGTTGTGGGCCGTAGGCTGAGGTCCATGACCTCCAGGGATCCCAGGCCCCCGGCGGAGAAGAGTGAGGCCCAGGCCTCTCCTCCGCCCTCTGCCTTTGCCGCCTGGCCGTTGTAGGAGAGGTCCAGCACCCGCAGAGAGGAGAGGCAGCCCCGCTTGCAGACTGCCGCTGGAGGGCGGGGGGGGGGAGACACACACGGCATGAGGGAATCACGAGGGATACAGTGTCAAGAAAATATTATAAATATTATATTGAGCATGAGCGGCCTCAGACAGTCTATGTTATTGCTGTCTGTTGTTTGTAAGTTTTACACGTGCGTGTGAGCCTTGCGCGTGTCTGTTGTACGAGTTTTTTTTCGAAACAGTATTCTAAAAGTAAAACATGACGAAGTAAAGTCGTAGGTCAAAAAAGTTACCAAGGTGACTCAGGTCATCGGCGGTGAGCTGACAGCTAGAGAGGCGGAGCTCCTGAATGATTGACGGCTGTAGAGCGTTCAATAGCAGCGCGAGGCGTCCTCCCACTACCTTGTTCCAAGAAAGCTCCACGTTGCTGAGGTACGGCACAGCCAAAGCTGACACACACACAGGTACACACACACACGTTCATTATGAATACATTTATCAGATCATTATAAATTCATCAGACAATGCATGCTAATTTAAGACTTTGCTTTGGCCTCTGGTAACTCAACTAATCGTTGGCCATTTGTTATGACAAAAATTATATCCATTTAATATGTCAATCGACAGGAAAAAGAGTGTTCCCAGTAGTACTGTGTTGTTACCGAAGGCTGTGAAGGAATCTTCCGTCAGGCTACAGCTGTTGAGTGGCAGACATCTGAGCTGTCGCAGCGGCAGGGCGGAGACCAGGGAATAGACCACGCCCCCAACCTCCTTATTGGACGACACGTCCAGCTCAGTTAACTCGGCCAGAGAAGGGATCACTCGGACTAGAGATGAAAAAGAGACACTGCATCACTTTAAAGACAGCTGGTGGCAATTCAATGTGATTGTAAAGAATTGCCTTTATTACAACCAATAATACTGCACAAATAATGTTGTCATATTTTAGATCCATCAGTCCTACTATGTTACAGCAGAACAACATGAGAATGAACATGAAATATGGAGCGAAAGAAAGAAAAGCCGTTCCGTTCGCCCCGAGTTGAGCTTGTCTGCCATCACACTTTAGATATGAACCCAAACTCTGGTCATTTATGAAAGCACCAATTGTACTCATCGTCAATCTCACGGATCACTCGACCCGACAGCTAGACTCACTCAGGGCCTGCAGGTCGCCGTGTGTGAGGCTGCACAGGTGCAGGTCGAGGCTTTCCAGGTGTGTGAGGAGCATCAGCTGAGCGGTCAGCTGGGACAGTCCACCAGACAGGCCTTTATTACAGGACAGACCCAACTCACGCAGGGCCGGGAGTTGATGGAGCATACCACCTTCAGGGACACACCGTCCACAAACCGTGACATCGCCGGTTCGTGTTCAGAAGCATTATATTGTGATACCACAGCATTGTTGAATACTTGATCCTGATTGGTCAATAATACTCCAAGGAACACCTCTGCGTTTTCAACAGTTCCGATTCAGAGTCACAAGACCAACATTAACAATGTCAAGTAGAACTAACGACCATACTTTGCCTTGACAACAATACAACTCTTTATGCTTCCTGCTCTAAGAAGTCTAAAGCTTTAATAAATCGACTGAGTTCATATTCAACATTCAGACATTGTTTGGTGGAAGGGAGGGAGAAGTTTTGTTTGCTTCTGTCTTTTCATATTTCTGTTGGTTAGTGGAACTCTAAATCTTGCCTACCTTCCTTTAACTAATAATAATAATAATAATAATAATAAGATATTACCAAGATATTTGAGGCCGAGAGACGTGAGGCCGCAGCCCTGCAGTACCAGCCTGGAGAGGGAGGGGGTGTGGGAGAGCGAGGACGCCAGGCGTCCAAACCCTCCCACAGAGTCTGACTCCTCCGTGTCCTCGGCCAGCAGCGGGTTCCCGGACAAGTCAAGGACACGGAGCCGAGGCAGGCCGCTCACGATGTCCCCTGTGGTGGAGAGAGACACGGGTACATCACTGATCACATCATACACGACCATTGAGAGTTTCTCAACACAATAGATATACATTGAAATGATGGCTAAGGTTGACCTCAAGAGGGAGTGTTTTGGCTGCTGTGTCGATGGGGTCCCTATTATAGCCCCAGGTGTACGCCTGATTAGCCGTTGTAAGCTGTTTCAAAATTCTCTTGAGACTAAAAATGATCTTTGTGATGAAGTGACATCACAAGTGGGAGTGTCCACCTAGATATGCCGACTCGATCAGACTACCAACCTACCCAGTGGATTCTGCCACCTTGGTCAACTGATCGAGTCAAGTCGGTGAACACTCCCACTTGTGATGTCACAACGACAATTTCAGTTATTTACATTTACATTTAGGCAGACACTTTTATCCAAAGCGACTTACATTTGTTGAAGGAGACAGCAATATATCGCTGTGGGACAGAATGGAGCAGGTTTTAAGCATTCATATTTGCAAGGCTAATAGAATGAGTTTCAGAATTGCTCGGTTGCCTGCATAATAGAATAATAGTCACATGACAATTTTGAAACGGCTTATAATGGCTAATCGTGGGCAGGCCCCTTTAACAAAAGTACACCAACCAGACTTCCCGAGGGGAATAGATGGCTACAGTGAGTCAAAACAACTGCATCCTTTAATATGCAGCAGCTCAGAGCATTTTTCCCACCTAGTTGGTGTGCGTCTGCCGCCGTCAGCTGGCAGGCCTGGATGTGCAGCTCTCTCAGCGAGGCCGGGAGTTTGCCCAGCAGGCCACCCAAACCTCCGCCCCCGACACCGCTGTTCCAGGACACCTCCAGCACCTCCAGGAGGGGAGCCAACTGCATGGCGTCGCCTTCACACAGAGACGCACATCAGCGAGTGTGAGTGGACAGGACACACACACACACACACACACAAGCGGCTCGTTGGACTGAATGACCATTCATGTCCGCGCATTCACACGTTCACAGCTCACCGAGGGCCGTGATGTCATCCGCATTCAGCCGACAGCTGCAGAGTCGGAGGGTTCTGATCCCGCCCACCGGTCCGAGGTGAGAGGTCAGGGACAGGAGGGAGCAACCGATGAGGCTGTTCCAGGAGAGGTCGAGCTCCTCCAGCCGAGGCAGACACCGGAGCAGCGTGGCTGGCGAGAAGCGAAAAGTTAAACCCACCACCGCCAAATGCTCTCCCTTCATCTGCAGGCAGTGATGCATGTTGGGAAATGGTGTCCGAGCAAGGAATCAACAGTTCTGTACACTAGCCCCCCTCGTCGTATGAACTCAAGGCTTTGAGCGACAAAGAACGCTTTTCAAGATGGTGGCGCTGGCACGTGCGTGCGTGTGTGTGTGCATGTTCACCGAGCTCCATCAGGTCTGTGGCGGTGAGGTCACAGTGAGCCAGGTTCAGTCTGCGGCTGTCGGCCTTCTTTCCCAGCCTCTGGAGGAACGCACATAGACGGCCCCATCCCTGGTCAGCCTCAGTCTGCACCGCCTCAGGGATGCCTGGAATAAGAGAAAACCTGAGGCCTCCACATCTCCACACCTTATCCAAAGCATGGAGAAGCAGCAAGGGGTCAGGCATCTTGCTCAAGGATACTTAGGGATTTTAACCCATAAACCCATTTGGTGCATTTGATTCGATTAATTAAACTACAGTTATTATCGTAGGACAGAGTGCAACAAAATATAGTGGCATCTAACCAGAGCAGATTTGTAATGACAAGGTGCGCTAGGTGCGCTAGGTGGAATGGTATGAATATGGTATGAATGGTATGAAGTTATGAGTTATGATTGATATACTGTATGTTATGATTGATTGATATATGTTATGAGCTGACTTTCATACCTGAACCATCTTGCTCATCTTTACCCTCTGTTCCTCTGACGTCAGAGAGCGAACCTTTGTCTAATGAGGGGCGGGACAGGAAGCGACCCGAGGACTTCCTGTCTGCAGCCGGACGTTTCCTCCGAATCTGGTTCATGATGAGGTCGAGGGGGGAGCGCCTCTGGCTCAACTCCCGCCCCTTCTGGCCTGACATAAAAAAAACAAAGTGTCATGCATCCATCAGTTCAAAAACTAGAATATAGAGAGATATATAAGAGAGAGACTATTACATTATCATACCGTTAAGGTTTAAACTTAAAGGATGTCTCTTAAATTGAGTGCCAAGATTGTGCTCTCGCTTTATGGGGTGTGTGTGTGTGTGTGTGTGTGTGTGTGTGTGTGTGTGTGTGTGTGTGTGTGTGTGTGGAGGGGGTGTATATTCTGTTTTGTTACAACTATAGCCTACTACAATTCTGAACCTGTCACTCACTACTGTGGCTACTTTTGAATAACTTTCACAGATACAGTAGTCCGAAGAGCCTTCAATTAAATATATTCTGCACTTCA